>PVJS01051666.1:0-13894 GCA_004027185.1 Glis glis
AGAGAGAGAGAGAGAGAGAGAGAGAGACAAAGAGAGACAGAGAGAGAGAGAGAGAGAGACAGAGAGAGCTGAGGTTGGCTGCGAACCCGGATCCTCCGGTCTCCACCTCCCAAAGTACTGGGATTACAAGCGTGCGCCACCACGCGCAGCCTACAAATGTATTCTTGCCTCCCTATCTGAGAAAGAAGAGAGACCATTATTTCAAGAGTTCAAGAAAATTTCTAAGCAATTTAAGTGGTATTGACTGATAGGTGATTCAGTAATCAAAATGCAAATAGTTGGATTAAAATTTCATCTCCTTTACTTGCCAAGCCTCTGCTCAGAATGATAGCATTAGTGTGATATCAGAAGGTCATACTTTAAAAACAGATTATATTACCTACCTATGGAAGAAAATTGCAAAGTAATCACTAATGCAATAATTATATAGCAATTAATATTTATCTCCAAGGTATTATGCTAAATAATTGGTGGGGGCTTGAATATGTGCAAGACAAAACCACCCACTTTAGAATCTTTAATAAATATTTAGTGAAATTAAGGCCCAATTTTTCCCTCTTTCCTTCACTTAACTTTTTATGTCCTACAGAATATATGAATCTGGGTCCCCATTGATGTTTCAAAAGCAGAATACTAAACCCAAACTCATCATTTTTTACAAAACTGTAAGAGAAGTTTTATCCTCATTTCTATCAATTTTGAAAATTGCTTTTCAAATTTGCTATATCCTATAGCAAAATAGCCTTTTGCTATAGGATAAAACTCACAACCATCTTCTCTCCCTTTTTCTTAATTCCTTTTACCTAATGTGTCATAAATATTGTTATATTTGTCTTCCAGCAACAGCACACACACCTTCCTCTTTATTTCTACTGCCTCTTCTAGAATTAGCCATCATTTCCTGCCTTGGCAGGACTATATAATTTTAGTATTCCATTATTATTTTTTTAATGGGTCACCTTATTCAGAATATGGGTTCTTCCACTCAATAAAAAAAGAATATAAAATCCAACTATCCAGTTCATCACTTTTCAGGTAGAACAACAGAGATGGGGACTAGTTACCAAGTTGGAACAATCACTCTCACCGACAGAGCAAGACCATACAACCTCATCTACTCCAGCACAACCTACACTACATTTTCTTCAAAGATGCTTCATTGCCTCCAGCATTGTACATGTCTATATTTTTTGTGTTTTTGTTAGTGATCCTCATACCATGAAGAATTCCCTTCTTATCATCTCCTCCATTCAAAATCTAACTCCCAAGATAGCACTTAGCTTTTTTATTTTTTGCGGAACTGGGGATTGAACCCAGGGGCATTCTACCTCCAAGCTACACCCCCAGCCCTATTTTTTATTCTTTATTTTGAAACAGGGTCTCACTAAGTTGCGGAGGGCCTCACTAAGTAGCTGAGGCTGGCCGCAAACCCGGATCCTCTGGTCTCAGCCTCCCAAGTACTGGGATTACAAGTGTGCACTACCATGCCCGGCTCCCCTAGAAGTTTTAAGTTTCTGCTTTGACCATGACAATAAGATTTCAGCATATTTGTAAATTACATTTGCAAAGTCAGCAAATACATTTAAGCTAAGGGAAATTGACCTTTTCAATGTTTTATAGCCAGTTAATGGTTTATATCTAAAATATTATCTTATTCAGCATTATTGACTACTATTAAAAATTAATGTTTCAGCCTGGTGCCGCGGTGGAGACCTGCAATCCCAGTACTTGAGAGGCTGAGACAGGAGGTTTGAGGCTAGTACATGCTGACTTAGTGAGGCACTATTTCAAAATTTTAAAAAAAGGGCTGGGAGTGTAGTTCAGTGGTAGAATACTCCTGGGTTCAATCTCTGGTACCACACAAAACATTAATGTTTCAAGTAAAATTATAGTAATATCTCTGCTAACCTTGTCTCATTTTATTATGCAGAACATTAAGAACACTAGATTAGAACTATTTTTTTGCATTGTGCTTGTATATTGATAGAGATAAACAGTTTCAATCAAGTGAGATAATGTTTTGTCACAAAATCCAACTTCAACTTTAATTTCTTATGTGACAAGGCAAAAAACACATCCAAGTAGAATTATATATATATATATATATATATATATATATATATATATATTGTGTGTGTGTGGTACTGGATTGAACCCAGGGGCATTCTACCTCCAAGCTACATCCTCAGCCCCATTTTATTTTTTAATTTTTAAAACAGGGTCTTGCTAGGTTGATGAGAGTCTCACTATTTGCTGAGGCTGTCCTCGAACCTGTAACCCTCCTGTCTCAGCCTCCCAAGTACTGGGATTACAAGCATGTGCAACCATGCTCGGCTCAGAATTCTATAAATATTTATTATCAAAAGATGAATAATGCAAAGTTAATGACAGAGAACAGAAAGAAAGCATTAGATTACCAAATTTTAGTAACTTTCAAATTTTTCATTGCCATTCTAATGGAAAGACATTCTTTTCTCCTGAGAAAATGTGAAATCAGATGCAGAAACCAAAATATAAACAGACATTGAATAAATCAATAGGGATCCATTTCAGCTATAATAGAGAACAATTGAGGAGACACAGTGTACACACAAGAGACAATTAAATTTAGGGCTTTTTAATGCTGCTATATTCACCTAATGATGTTGCTTTTGGATTCCTTTATTCGTGTCCTCTACTTTAGTGACTCATTTCTTTTTCTTTCTTTCTTCTTTTTCCTTTTTGTTTTGGTGCTAGAGATTGAATTCAGAGGGGCATTCCACCTCTGAACTACACCCCCAGCCATATTTTATTTTGAAACAGGATCTCACTAAGTTGTAGAAGCCTCACTAAGTAGTTGAGGCTGGCCGTGAACCTGGGATCCTCCTGTCTCAGTCTCCCAAGTACTGGGATTACAAGCATGGGCCACCACACCTGGCCTCCGTAATTCATTTCAACCCAGAGAGTGGTTAGAAGAAAATTAGTGAAAAATCAAATTTTATGGAAGATGGAAATAACAATGGCCAATCCTCCTTTTAGCTCATGTAAATAATAAAATAACAAAATTTGCATCATACCTTTTAGTTGCCAAAACATGGAGAATAAATATTTGTTTCTTATACAATCCTTAGTGAAGGAGAAGAAAGCCCACTTAGGAATCCCAGACACATATCCATGATAGGACAGTGGCCAGACTCAATGGCCCAGACTGAACAGAGATTTAAATTTTCCATTTTGAGTGATCAAGACAGAGACTCAAGTGTGAGACAGCAGCATTGGTGTGTCTTTCGGTGGCTTCCATGGAACCTCTCCACCTCCGCATTCACTCCTCTTTCTTATCTGAGGCCTTCTGTCTCACAGTATGGTTGTGGGTTTACTTATTCCTAGTACTTTACCTTTTATGCAGATACGACTTTGGAGGCCTAATATAGTCATTGATGATATCGCCAAATTTAGTATTCCCTTTGCTGCTTACTTATATTTCAAGGGTCCTGAATTTTCCATGTCCAATTTATTTTCATGTATGTGACTCCTGATTTTGGCTATTTATGGATGAGATAGTGCTTTGCTAACAGAGGTAACCTTACTTGTGAACATGTGATTGCTTTCTAGTGTAAGGTAAAGCCTGAATCACTAGTGGGTCATGCCATCTTCATAAAGAAAAGAGACTTCCATCATTGTGAAAATTCTTTTTTTTTCATTTTTTTTATTGGTGCATTGTAATCATACATCTTGATGAAGTTCAGGGTGATAGAGGCATACATACACACAGCATTTGTTGAGCCCTTCCCCAGTTCCCACCCCACTCCCTCCCTCTCCCTCCCCACCTTCAGGTGCTTGACACAGTGATTGGCTTTGATGAGTTTGTGTACTTACATCATGCCCATTGAAATGTTTCCCTCTCCAAGTCTTCCTCCCCGCTCCCATCTCCTTCCGTTAGGTCCCCTCCTTCACTCCACTAAGTTTTCTCCTTTGTCTGGAATCCCTCCTGTGTCCCAATTTCTCTCTAGCTTCCGTAAATGAGGGGAAATATCTGACCGTTCACCTTTTGTGACTGACTAATCTCACTTAGCATGCAAAAATTCTTTAAAAAAGACAATTGAACTCTTTGGTGTAATTAGTCATTCCAGGAACCACGTTACACCTTTCTACTCAGTGAGCCCGGAACCTCTAATAAGAAATAAGAAGTTTGAGCTGGGCACAGTGTCTATGCCTATAATCCCAATGACTCAGGAGGCTGAGACAGGAGTCCTGGAACGACATGTTTGAGGTCAGCCTGGGCAAATTAGAGAGACCCTGTCTCAAAATTAAAACAAAAACAATACAGCTAGGGATAGAGCTATAAATACAGCTCCTGGGTTATAGAGTGCTCCTGGGTTCAATCTCCAGTACTAAAACAAAAACAAACTCAAGAAGCCTGAACAGGATGCCTTGATTTCTCCCAAAAGGTAACCTCTTAATACTCATAAGGGTTTGTCACTTTTTCTTCAAAACACAAAAAAATGGCACTCAATTAAAATATGAGAGAGGAAGGTATGAGAAACATTTCCAAATTTTATATTATATGTTATATATTCTAAAACCATATTGTATTTTCCCACAATGTTGGAAACTAAAATTAGTTTGTGGCTAATGCTTCAGATCTTTTATCTCAAGCATTCCAAACCTTTAATAGTTTTAAATTTCAAAGCTTAATCATTCAGATGATTCATTATATTTCTTTCAATGGTAGGCATATGCAACGAGTCTACCTGTCTTCCTTCCACAAAGCCCATCCACAAACTGTGAAATAGGTAGCTTCCCATGACTGATTTGTCCTATTGTACATAAATCCTTCACAATGGTTTCCAATTACTTCAAATTCTAGCATACATCAATATACTGTTTGTTTTACTTTGTTGTTGTTTGTTGGTTTGGCTTAGTGGTACTCCTGGTATAACAGGAGCACAAGGTATCTCTTCTGTACTTCTACACTGATCGGCTCCGTCCTCTTAAGCAGGTATGATAGCACCATGATCTAGAATAGGATATTAAAAATAAGACTATACTTTAGTCTGAATCCTTTTCAGGAGGCAGATATATGGTCCAGTGATCTTAGGAATACAGACTGGATTCCAAGCTCAAACGCTTCAGATTTACCCCAGAGCCACACCTGCTCTGCAGATTTAGACATTTAGCCTAAGAAAGTCCTCATGACAAGGGCAGGGGCAGGAAGCAGAGCCAGGTTGCTCCGAGCTATACTTCTCAATGGAACGCTTTCACAAGCTAGTCAAACGTATCCTATTGTATTTTGACAGTAGCAGCACTTTGATACACAGGTAAAAAGTAGGAATGGCACTTTCTATATTCAATTTATGCTTTTAAGAAGAGATTTAATGTTGCTCACATTTTATTTAACTTCAGAGATTTTTCTATATTGAAATCCAAAGTATTTTTTGACTGCTTTAGAGTCAATAACAGGAAAACTTCCCTTTCATGACTTGACTCTAAAGTAACACTTTTAAAACTATGTCTTAAGCAACAGCAAACATCTTGAAAGATGTACTTATAATTAAAGTTCAACTTCTGGTCACTAGTAATTTAGGACCTTGGAAAACCTAATGAAAAATAAGCCTCTTAAGACTTGCTTTTGATTTTCTTACTCCATAACTAATTATTCCTTTTGGTATAGCTACACATCCCAATGACACCAGAACATTAGCCTTTAAATTATTAAGTTTCCTTGGTAGAATTCTTCTAAGTAATAAATGACAAAAAGTTGAGGAAGGTTAAATTCTTATTTTTTTTAAAGAATGAGAAGTAGCACACAAAAGGAACTATTAAATCACCACCACCACCCCCAAAAAAACCCAAAGAATTGAGAAAAAGGTTTTGTGAAGGGCACTTTAAATTTGACATAGTTTACTTAAATAATTCAATATTTGCAATATTTTTTTCTTTCCTTATTGAGAACTTTTACCTTTTCACTTAATGAAAGCCTTTTATGGATTCTCTTTAGTATATTTGAATCACCACTATCAATACTCTTGAATGTTGGGTTCATTATTAAGCAAAATAAGAGTTAGTGGAATACATATGTTTTAATATTGGAATAGTCAATCTGATAACAAAAATGATTAGCAAGTGACTAACAGGTGGGTAGCATATACAATGTGCATACGCTAAGTAAATAAGTGATTCATGTCCTAGATGGGACAGAACTGGATGAAAAGAAATTTCACCATGCTACTGAGAATAGTACACAACGTAAAATACATAAATTGTTCAGTTCTGGAATTTTCCATGTAATGCTTTTGGTTCATGATTGACTGTGAATAACTAAAACCATGGAAAGTGAAACAGCAGATAAGGGGGCAATATATATATCATTACCCTATATATATATATAAATAATATATATATAATATATAATATAATATATAATAATATATATAATATATAATATAATATATATCATTACCCTTATATTATAGAATCTATATATAGATTATATATTATATAATCTATCTATCTATATATATCATATATATATCATATATATATATATATCATTACCCTTTTCCTGTCTTTACATCCTAGGAAATTTATTAACATGAAACAGAGAAAGGATTTATTTACTTAAAATTTTTTTCAAAATAGAATTGATAGGACTTGTTCAACTCTGTATTTCAATATAAGAAAGGAAAAATTACATAATTACAGATAGTACATGGTTCTACATGATTGACTGGATACATGCAGGTTACTGCTTGAGATTTGGAGATAGAATCTGGAGGAAGAAAGAAAATGGCTATTATTTGAAGGTTCAGTGACAGATGATGGAGAAATAAAAAAAAAGGAAGTTAAAAATATGTGCCTGAGGACCAGGGGTGTAGCTCGGAGGTAGAATGCCCCTGGGTTCCATCCCCGGTACCGCCAAAAAAAAAAAAAAAAAAAAAAATGTGCCTGAGAGAGTTCAAAGCTAGGCTTAGGGTTTTGGCTACTCTTTTCACAGAGGGTTGAAAGTTAAATGCCATGAGAATTATAATGTAAGTTGGAAGAACCTAGCACTAGGAGAGGTAGTATCAACAAAATGAGCAAAAAAAAAGAAATAACACTGTAAAAGTGTGATCTCAGAAAGGATATGACAAATTAAAAATAGGGTCAAAGCCAAAAACTAATAGAAAATATTTTTATGGAAAGAGGTTCTCAAGAGGGTCCCCTACTTCAGAGAGTTCCAGGAAGATGATAACTGCGCAGAAATCACTGCGCTGACAATGCAGAGTAACTTTTGAACACTGTAAAGTCAGTCTCAATTTGACAGAAAAGGGAGGGAAGGAGGGGAGTTAAAGATGTACAGTGTGAGGATTATATCTTACTTATATCTACAACTTAGGAGAAGGCAAGAAAGAAGAAATGAAAGTTAGACAAAGATTTTCGTGTTGTTTCCTGTTCACATTTGAGAATGGAAGCTCTTTGGACATTTTTTTTTTCAGTACTGAGGATTGAACCCAGGGGCATTCTACCTCTGGGCTACACCCCTAGCCTTATTTTATAATCTTTATTTTGAAACCAGGTCTCACTAAGTTGCGGAGGGTCTCACTAAGTAGCTGAGGCTGGCCGCGAACCTGGATCCTCCTGTCTCAGCTTCCCAAGTACTGGGATTACAAGCATGCCCCACCATGTCCAGCTCTTTGGACATTTTTAAAGTTGGAAAAGTATGGAGAGAGAAAGAACAGCTTAAGATAAAAATATGACCTGACTAATGGATCTCAGTATATTACAGAAGATTCATGAATTCCAATTCACAAATCAATAGTGACTACAACTGAAATCTCAGCCTTATTCTCTTTGAAAAAAGAATTTTATTGAGATATAATTTGCATACTATTAATTTATCCATTTTAAGTGTATAATTCAATGAGTTTAGTATATTTATAGAGGCTTTAATCATTCTTAATGTGTCTAATCATTGAAATAATTGTAAGAACTCTTGCTCTTATATGTCTTAGAGGGTTGTAGGAACTCTGTACTCAGTCATGAGTCCCAAATTCACATTAGCTGGTAGGATACAGGGACTATAGTTTGAAGCCCATTTTTTATAAGAAATAATAATAAAGATTTAGAACAAAAGAATAATAGAGACATATCAGTAGTGAGAGCTACAGTAACATTACAGTAGATCACATGGAATGTGGCAAATGCTGTAAATAGTTTCTTTTGTAATGTTTACAATAGATAAATTAATAAGCCACACTGTATGAATCAAATAACTTTTGTTTTATGACCTTAAGAATCTAAATCCATAGTTGACTCATGAAGTAACTGTGCCGTAACATACAATTTTCAGTATATTTTTATCTCATATTGATATCTAGAGTTTGTTTTTATTTGTTTGTTTGCTTATCTCTTATTTGTGATGTTGCCCAGGGTAATTTTTTGACATTTCAAGAAACCATTGTTTCAGTTTTTTGTGTGTTTAATGCAGATCTGGAGTTGTAATAAAAATTTATGAAGAACAAAATTCATTATGTAATTGTAAATTTTTTGAAACTCATGGATTTATATATGTGCACACTCCAGTTTATGAGTGCTTTTTCCCAGACTTACACATGTTTATGTTTCACTTGTGATTAGGAGAAAAATGTTTTCAAATGAAGTAAAAAAGCAAACAAAACAAAAATAAATATGAACCATGGACTACTCATAACTATATATATCACCCTATATCAGGATATCAGATTTAGATATGTAAAGAAAGAGGTATATTTACTTTGTATTTGAAAATATAATGGAGAAAATAATTGCAGAGCTAAAGCTAAATTACACAAGATTCTGGGCCTCTAGGTAATTATCTCTCATATTTTCATATGTTTCAAACTTAAGATCTACAGAAGGAAACACATCTAAAGAAGCATGTATTACATTAAAAATATTTTATTGCACTCTCAGCTTGAATATGTTGGCTCTTCTCCAAACACAGTAATCTAAAGTTATTCTAAAAATCTCTCCTCCATATAAAAAACATAATCACTTTCTTATTAAACATTTGAAATGCTTCTTAAGACTTTGCTCTAATTTCCTTCTCAAAGATTTTAGAAAACTTTGATTTAAAAAAATCTAGAGAGAGGTAAAAATAGTCTAAAAGTTGGAGATTAAGGTATAATTGAAATGTTCTCTTATAATGAAAAAGATTCAATAAGAGCTAAATTATATATTGAGATGAGAGTTAAGTGTGTGATTATTATAGATATTCATGAAATTAGACTGGGTGGGAAAGGGTAGAATACTCTTCTAAAGTACAGACTTTATCACACTGAGTTTGTTAAATTTTCACAAAAGTTGACAATCACCATTCATGGCTTTTTTTTCTTTTTTCTCCATTGGAGAAGACTATGAACAGCTCAAATCTATTTTCTATAATAATTTTTATCCCACTATACATTGTCTTGCAAAATTGTATACTTTCCTCTCCTGGATGATAGAACTACAGGCAGATCCATTTCTTCCTGTAAATGGAACATTAAAAAATTAATTCTAGTCTTTGAAATTCTCCTTAGACACTTGAATCATTAATGCCTTCCTTGAGGTACCATTCCAACCACAGATATCTCATTCTGATTGGGAATTTTTCCATCAAGCTTTCAAATATGAGACTCTTTCCATACCAATCTTCCCATATAGATCCTAATTTTGCAAAAAATATTCTCCAGTTTCACATTTGTTTTGACCTCAACACTCTTCTCTCATCAGCTCAGCCTACCTATATCAGCCGTGACATAATCTTACCTGGCAATTTCTTTCTTCACAGTTCCATGTTTTTGTTCATGAGAGCATTCCTATCTTCTGTAGACGAGTATCAACTACTGATTTCAAGTTACATTTATGTCATATTGGGAAACTATGACTTTAAAAACAGGCAAGGAAAAAAATGAACAAAAATCTGAAAGTCTAAACTAATAAATCGGATGGCTGTAAATACTGTAATGAGAGAATTAAAACTGGGATATGTCTGCTTTTAGAAAAACAAAAGGGAACAATGATTCCCAATGATGTTTTCCTCTCTTTCCTGTCCACAATTCTGAACAGCAGAGTAAACTCAATAACACATAGTGTTTTTAACCTTGCCTCTTGTCTACATAGGGGAAACTTCCCTATGATCATAAGAGATTCTTTAATCACAAAGGAAGAGGAAAGTTATGACAAAAGAAATCGTTTTTTATTCCTTTTATCATAAAAGCAGCAGGATACCCTCCCTTTATCATGAGCAAAGTGAATCTCTTTTCCCATCTCTCCTTTTGAAACAACTCTTAGAATGAGAGGGTCATAAAATTTCAGAAGAAAGACTATGATTCTGAGAATATTTAGAATTTCTAGGCCTATTTTCTAAGTTGGAAAAGTGGTTTGAATCAAAATGCAATCTTTGATTGCATTTTGATCTGCAAAAAATCTTCGTGAAATTCTAATCCTCAATATCCAAGTCATTAATTTTTTAAATGATGGTTTTCACAAATGTATTTATCTATTCTGTGATTCTCAGAGTTCCACCAAAAGGACTTGTATACTGGAGATAGAACATTATAAAAACTTAAAGTACAGGATGTGTGCAAGGTAAAATCATGGTAAGATTTCAGAGTAAAAATAGGTGAAATTTAGTCCACAGTTACTGATCTAAAGAGACAATTGTACATTGATTTCCTAGAAAATGAACTCTACAAATTGTATCACATCATATACATTATGCACACTAGCCAACTGTTATTAACTTTGTGATGCTCTTTTTTAGTTAAACTTTATCTTTTAAGAGATACATAAAAATGTAAAATCTGTACACATAAAAAAATAAAAAATAAATCATTCCATATAACAAGAGTCACTTTGGGAGGAAATCCAGGAAATACAACATAATAATACAAACTTCTATCCCCATTTATCTTCCAGCATCCAACTTCTTAAGAGATGCTTGCATTCTTGGCTTCCATTTCAACCTTATTTCACTCTCCCTCCCCTCTGACTTGCTTCTCCATCGCAGGACTAAGCTATACATACTCTCCCTAATATCTCACTTCCCATCCACTCCCTAACACTGCAGAGGCAATATCTTAAGGTCAATCACATAATTGCAAGTGATTCAAAAGGTATTTATCAGTTTAGTTCCGATTCTATTTGGCTTGTATGCAGCTGTTAACGCCCTCCATTCCCTTTCTGCATGGAAAATGATTCTTCATTCAAACAACCTTGTTCTGTCCCTACTCCTTTAGCCATTCCTTGGCTTCCTCTGTGTGGATCGGTGCTCACCCTTCAGTGAATACATTCCTCAGAGACCTGTACTAGGTGCTGTTTCCTCATTATGTCTATTTTCTGTAGATGATTTTATTCATTTCCCTGGTTTCAATGACCAACACTAGGCTGATAAACCCCAAATCATGATGCTGCTTGGTCCAAGTCTCTTTTCTGAGATCCAGAGACATAAATCCAACTACCTGCCAGTCATTTTTACTGGGATGGTCCATGCAGACATCAAATTTAACAATCTTTAAAGTAAACTCATTATACTCTCAATCCCCTCTCCCCCAAATTATGCCTCCTTGTATTTCATAGCACCACCTGTCCTGTTCCCTCAAAGAGAAACCACGTCCCTTCCTGGCTCCCTCTGTCACTCTTACTTCATACTTTTTTTTTTTTTTTTTTTTTTGCGGTACCGGGGATTGAACCCAGGGGCGTTCTACCTCCGAGCTACACCCCCAGCCCTATTTTTTTTTATACTTTATTTTGAAACCGGGTCTCATGAAGTTGCTGAGGGCCTTACTAAGTAGCTGAGGCTGGCCGCGAACCCCAATCCTCCGGTCTCCGCCTCCCAAGTACTGGGATTACAAGCATGCACCACCACACCCAGCCTACTTCATACTTTCAATAACCAAGTTCTGTTGGTTTTTAAATTAATTCAAACTTGTCTCAAATCATTCGCTCATCTTATCTCCATTTAAACACAGTTATTTCTACAGCAAGTATCATCTACATCTTCTGTAAAAGCCCTGTTGCTTATAATCTTTCTCAGCTCAAATCTATTATCTTCTTGCAGCCAGAGCGACCTTTTAACAATGTTATTTTTCACTTTCCTGTTCAGAATCTTTTAATGGTTCTCCTGTCTTTCATTCATTCCCTGAACTCTTGGCTAACAGACAGAATATACATTATGATAGGTACTTTGCTGAGTGCTGGGGCTATAGTTCTGCAAGATATTAACCAGAAAGATGCTTTTACTTTCCTGCAGCAAGATATTAGTTCTTCTGTAATGCCAGAATCCAGATATATAACATCAAACTTTCATTGGCCATGGTGGTTTATTTACCTTTATTGAAATTTTTTTGATGGTAGTGGGGATTGAATCCAGGGGCATTCTGCCTCTGAGCTACACCCCAGCTCTATTTTATTTTTTATTTTTGAAACAGGTTCTCACTAAGTTGCAGAGGGCCTTGCTAAATTGCTGAGGCTGGCCGCGAAATCTGTGATCCTCCCATCTCAGCCTGCCAAGTACTGGGATTACAGGTGTGTGCCACCACACCTGGCTACCTTTATTGAATCTTAGTAAGTGAGGTTACCCCAAATTTCTCACCTCATAAATGATATTACTAGATATTTCCTGCTGTGTTTCTGCTTTGCCTCTCAACCACCCGCCCCCCAGATTGAGGCTGGATCTCTCTTTTTTTTTTTTTTTTGCGGTACCAGGAATTGAACCCAGGGGTGTTCTACCTCCCCGCTACACCCCCGGCCCTATTTTTCTATACTTTATTTTGAAACCGGGTCTCACGAAGTTGCGGAGGGCCTCGCTAGGTGGCTGGACCTCTTTTCTATAAGTCTACTAAGGGAGCAGTTTGAATGCCTCAACTTGGTTGCATTCTCCAATAAAGCACCAAGTAGTTCCTCCAGCTTGCATTTCAACCCGGACCTCTGTTACATCCTGGCTTGGTCTTTTAATTATTGACTTTTCTTACAGAGGACTCTGGATTTTTTTTTATGATTACTTAAATCTTTGTTGATTCCTGCTGATAACCCTCTTATACTCTAGAGTATGTTCCAATTGATTTAGTAAATACTTTTTTTTTTGTCAGTGCTGTATATCAAACCTGGGGCCTTATACATGCTAGGCAAGCACTCTACCAATGGGCTACATCCCTTGCCCTAATCAAAACATTTTTATATCACCAATTACTTTTTACTTCAAAAGATAAAGCGTTGCTCTTTTTCATATACTTTTATTGGTGCATTGTAGCTTCACGTCATAATGTAGTTCAGCGTGATAGGGACATACACGCACACAGCTCTTGGTGAGCCTCCCCCTGGCTCCCTCTTCTTCCTCACACATGATATTGAGATTGGCATTGATAATTTCACATATGTACATAATGTCAATGGAAGAATTTCCTTCATTAATCCCCCCAACACACACACACACACACACATAGATCCCCTCGCACCACTGGGGCTTCTCCTCCACTATCTAAAGTCCCTCTTGTCTCCCATTTACTCCCTATCTTCCACATATGAGCGAAAAGATATGATCATTCACTTTCTGTGAGTAACTATTGTTCTTAATTTTTATTCTACTCATTTTCTTTATAGCTTCTATCTTTATACTACTATTGCTCAATTTTTCCTCTTTAAAACTTTCTTTTGGGGGGTATTATAGTTCAGCCCTATTTTAGGCATATTGCTATTTCCTGTGGTATTTTCTGTCTCTATCATTGGCTTGTGTCTTTCCCAACACCCAATAAAAGTAGTAGCCATTACCCAAATTCCCTTATCCTTTTTATGAACATAATTGAGTTCTTTCAAATATCTTTCAAAGTATCAATGATCACTTACAGATCTCTTTTTTTTTTTAGTTCCAGAATAACTGATGATCAATTCTTTTTTTTTTTTTTTTTTGCGGTAC
>PVJS01051667.1:0-13892 GCA_004027185.1 Glis glis
ATCAAAATACATAAAAAAGGACTCAGGAAAGGTATATCAGATGTAATAGTTTGGATTTAGAATATCCCTTAGACCTCATGTTATAGACAAGGCAACCATGTTAGAGACAGGGCTTGGTTGATGAAGAGAGTTCCCATGTATGTGGCCTTGGGGACTATATAGGTCCCTCACTCCCTCACCATTACTCTCTCTCTCTCTCTCTCTCCCCCTCTCTCTCTCTCTTTCTCTATCTCTTTCTCCCTCTCTCTCTTTCTTTCTCTTTCTCTCTGTTTCTGGCCTCCATGATGTGAGAACAGAGTCCCTCTGCTCTTTCTCTCTCTCTGCTTCCCACTACCATGCCCTGAGCTCTGCAGACTTCACCTGGCCTAACGTGGTCTGAAACCTCTGAAATTTCCAGAACTGTGAGCAAATAAATCTTCCTCTAAGTTGTGGTCATCAGGTATTTTGGGTCACAGCAATAAGAATGTTGACTTAAACATCAGGCAAACTTTAAACAAAAACATTTATGAGACAAAGTTGAACTTAGAACAAAATATATTACTGATGAAAAGTATAAGACTATTCATTATTGTAGAAATAACAAATCTCCAGGAAGATGTACTAATTTTAAATGCATATATATTTAATAACAGAACCACTAAATATGTAAAACAAAAATTGACAAACCACTGTATTCTAGATAACATTTTAATATATATAATCAAGAAAGGGTACATACCAGAATATATAAAGAACTCTATCATGAATTAAGTAAAGGAGAGATAACTCAGCAAAAAAATTCTTCAATAGACTTGCCCAGGTACTTCACAAAATAGAATATCCAAATGGCCAAAGAAGATATGAAGCACATTTAACCTTATTAGTAATCAAGAAAAGTAAAATTAAAATCACAATTAAATACTACTATGCTTCCACCAGAATTAGCATGTTCTTTATTAAGAGCATTTCAAATTCTTGGCTCACTTCCCTGCATTTACTTATTATTTTAAATCATTAAGGGAAAATCCCAAGGGATGGTGAATCACCCCTGCGTATATGAATATACACATATTCCTATAATCTCTCCTCTACTGTATAGTTTCTGCTATCCAAGCCCAACCAGATACCAGAGGCTACCTTTAATACTATCTTCTAGTTCCAAAATGGTTTATGTTGCTATTTCTCAAAGTGTTTCATTTGAGCATTTTAATGACTCCCACAGGAACACTGTGTTCAGGCACTCTAGAATGTGTGTTGTTCGTCTTAGCATGCATTAACATTTATTCTGTTTTTTTTTTATTGGTGCATTGTAATCATACATCTTGATGGGTTTCAGGGTGGTAGAACTTTACAGGCACACATCGGTCAATTAGCCCTCCCCCAATTCCCATCCCCATTCCCTCCCCCTTCCCTCCTTCTCATGCTCAGCATAGTAGTTGACTTTGATAAGTTTGTGTATGTACATCCTGTGCATTAGGGTGTTTCCCTCTTCCCCTCTCCAATCTCCCTCAGTTAGGTCACCTTCTTTACTCATCTAAGGTTTTCTCCATCTTTGTCTGGAGTCCCTCCTATGCCCTATTCTCCCTAGCTTCCCCATATTAGGGAGAGCATCCGACTTTTCACTTTTTGTGACTGACTAATCTCACTTAGCATAATGTTCTCTAATTCCATCCATTTCCCTGCAAATGATGTAATTTTGTTGTTCTTTATGGCTGCGTAAAATTCCATTGTGTTCATATCCCATAGTTTTGTAATCCATTCATCTGTTGATGGGCATCTTGGCTGGTTCCATAGTTTGGCAATTGTGAATGGTGCAGCTATAAACATAGATTCGCATGCATTAGTCTGGTAATTTGGTTTCCATTCTTTCGGGTAGATACCCAGAAGTGGTATTGCTGGGTCATAAGGTAGGTTCATTCCCAGTCTTCTGAGGATCCTCCACACTGTTTTCCAAAGTGGTTGCACTAATTGTTTTCCCACCAACAGTGTATTAGAGTTCCTACTTCTCCACATCCTCACCAGCATTTGTTGTTGTTTGTGTTTTTAATGATTGCCATTCTAATTGGGGTTAGGTGAAATATCAGGATAGTTTTTATTTGTATCTCTCTGATTGCTAATGATGTTGAACACTTTTTCATACATTTATTGGCCATGTGTATTTCTTCTTTTGTGAAGTGCCTATTTAGTTCATTTGCCCATTTTTTGATTGGGTTGTTTGTTTTTTAGCAGTGAGTTTCTTGAGTTCTCTGTATATTGTAGATATTAGTCCTCTATCAGAGGAGTAGTTGGCAAAAATCTTCTCCCATTCTGTCATCTCTCTGTTGAGGTTCTTGATAGTTTCCTTTGCTGTGCCATTAACATTCATTCTTGTTTTTGCTTTTCTTCTAATATCCCTGCTCTTATTAGACTCTGGTAATATGGTGTCCTCTTCTCATAGCTTTAGCCTTAGAGATGGCAACATCCTCTCTTTTGGTCAGTTTTCCTGTCTCTATGACTAAACTACCCTATAAGAACAACTTAGAGAAGAAAAGATTTGTCTGGGCTCATGGTTTCAGCAGTTTCAGTCTATAGGGCCGGCTCTGAAGCATGAATGGTGGAAAGGGCAGCAGGGTGTACAGAGGGACACTGTTCTCACATCATGGAGTCTGGAAGCAGAGAGAGAGAGTGAAAGCAGGCAGCGGCCCAAGGACATATATAGTCATATATAGTCCACACCTCCAATAACTCACCTTCTCCAGCCATGTCCCACCTGCCTCCATTGTCATCCAATAAATCCAGATTGTTAATACATCAATGGATTTATCCACTTATGAGAGGACAAGCCTCACGAGCCCATTATTTCACCTCTGAACACTTTCTGAACATTGCCAGTACATGAACTCTTCCAGCGACATTCTCTATACTAACCATAACAGCTTCCTGCTGTTTCTTATTTCCGATGCCTCCAGTTTCCTTCTGTGTTCCCTTAACTACACCAACCTCTGTCAGGTCTTCACTAAGATCTCTTAAAACAAATCACATCAGATGAATTCTGTTTCCTAGAAAAACCCAGACTGATGCACTGGCTCTTCCAAATGATTGAATGTGGGAGAGTGAAACAAAAAAAGGAGGGCCTAACCAACCCCGCAGGTTATCTCTCGGGTGAACCCCATCTTCTCTCTCCTGGACTATTGCCATATCTTCCTCACAATTCTCCCTTCTCTTCCCTTGTCCATTTTTAGTTTATTACTAACAGGGCTGGCTGCCAGAGGGATCCTAATGAAACACAAGTCAGATCCAGTCTCCTCATTGTTCAAAACCTTCCAATGCCTCTCTTGTCACTGAAATGCTTCTCATCTCACTCTCAGTAAACTTTACACCTTTAATGGGACCTCAAGTCCACTTAGGATTTAGCCCTCAGGCACCTCAGACAACATTGTCTTCTCCTCTTCTCATCCGGGTCTCAATTGGCCTTCAGTCACACGGCCTCTACAGAAACACACACACGCTCACATCAAGAGCTTTGCACGATACACTGCCTCTGTCCAAAGAGTCCCTAGTGAGATCTAGGGATTTGTATTATCAAGTTCAAGAAACACTTGGTTCCATTTGTAGTACAAGCATGGCTAAGTCAGAGGAATACTACGTGAATGTTAAGATGGATTAAATTTTATTCACACAGATTTCTTTTGAGAAAATTCCTTTATTATTATCCATTTTGAACAGAGAGTGAAAACCCTAGAAGGAGCCCAAACAACACTAGGTGATTGATTACTCAATAAGAAAGGGTATGAGTAATTTAAAATTCATATGAGGAGGCAGGGCTGAGGAATCCAAAAGGAAATGATCAGAGAAGTTCTGTACTGTGTAAAATAAAGGGAGAGAGAAACAAAACCCATACTTCACCAATGGTAACTTCCCAGCCATGAAGAAACTGGGTGTTACAGAAATCCTCAGAAGTCCTCTCTTATTCCACTATGATGTATGTATGTATGTATGTATGTATGTACTTATTTATTATTTGACTTCTGTGCTACTGGGGATTGAACCCATAGGGCATTCTACCTCTGAGCTACAGCCCAAGTCCTATTGTATTTGTTATTTTGAAACAGGTTCTCACTAAGTTAGCGCATGCTAGCCTCAAACCTGTGTTCCTCCTTTCTCAGCCTTCCAAGTACTGCAATTACAGGATGATTCTTCTGTTTTATCTCCACCCTTACCCATAACACTCCACTGCCCAGTTTATAACATTTACTAAGTTCAGTTCCACCTCTCAGTACCTCTGAAAATGACTAGATCCTCAATCACATCCAAAGACACTTTTAGCTCAAAAACCGTATGAGTCCCACTGACAGCTCTCATTGACATAGTATTCTCTTACATATGGTCTGTGCACACAAAGCCATGCAGAAGGCTCACAATGTCTGGTTCAAATTATTTCCTGCATGCCAGGCCAGTGACCTGTCTTATCTTCTTATCTTCCCAACAAGATAGGAAGAAGCTGAACACATGGTGCCCTCTGTCCACTCATCCTGAATTCCTTCCGAACCCTTGTCTCCTGCAGTAAGGCCCACTCTCCCAAAAGCCAAAGACGACATGGCAATGTCTCTGGTGTTCCATTCACCGCCCAAATCATTCAGAATATGACATCAGGCGAGATTTGACATTTCAGCCTCTTTCTCTAGCTCTTTCTACATCCTCCTCCTTCCCAAATGTGCTCAGATTTTTCAGAATGTGAAGAAAGTTGGAGAAGGGAGAGAAGACTAGAGTACATAACATTTAGACAACACCCAATAGATTTATTTTAATTTATCTAGAGTGCAGAGTGGGATGGGGAGGGAAGGCAAAAATGCACTCTTCAAAATTAAAGCATCATCACTATTTCTATCATCATCAATCACACATATTATCCTAAGAATCAACTTTGTGCTCAGCTTTTAATATTCAGTCTCAACTGTTTGAGTCAGCTTTTTCTTCTCTGACCAGAATACCTGATAAGCACAACTTACGGAAGGAAAGGTTTATTTGTGCCACAGCTCTGTCCATGGTTTGTCAGCTCCAAGGGAGACACCTGGCTGCGGGGCATGTGGCAGAGAAAAGCTGTTCCAGGCATGGTGGCTGGAAGCAGAGAGAGTGAGAGGAGAGGATCAGGGACACATTCAGACCCTAAGACCACTCCCACAGCGACCTCCAACCTCCAGTCATGCTCTGCCTCTGCACCTTCCTGCACTGGGGATCATGCTTTCAACACATGAGCTTTGGGAGGACGTTTTAAACCCCAAACACAGCATCCACGATCCTTACAAACACCTTTCAATATAAATAATACCTTCACTTAGAAGATGAGAAAGAACTGAGGCACCGAGGGATGAATTAATGTCTGCAATTTCCCCCATGTAATATGGAATCGAAGTGAGATCCAGCCCAGATCTAGTACACAAAGCCAGAGCTCCAGGTAAGTGGGCTTCTCAGAACATCCCAGACCCACTGGGGTTAGGTGAGAATTCAGGGCACATCATTTTGTCCACTGGCTCCCCCTTGTGGCTCAAGTAAATATATCACTTTTTTTCCCCAGTACTGGGATTGAACCTCCGTAGCTCTACCTCTGAGCTATACCCCCAGCCCTTTGGGGCAAAATTAAATGAATGAATAAATAAATAAATAAATAAATAAATAAATAAATAAAATATAAATAAATAAATTTTGAGACAGGATCTCTCTAAGTTTCCCAGGCTGGCCTCAAACTTAAGATCCTCCTGCTTCAGCCACCCAAGTCGCTGGGATTACAGGAGTGTGCCACTGCACCCAGCAATATATCACTTTAAAGTCAAAGACTGGAAGCAGATAACTTAGAAAAACATCGAGGCAACACTGGATTGGTTATAAATATAAATACACTACCTTTGTGACATATAAGTCCCTTTCTTTCTCTGAGCTACAATTTTCCTCATATTTCAGTATAGGGATTTTGTACGAAGATCTCCAAGTCCCTGTCTCTGTCTCTGTCTCTCTCTTTCTCATGTTCAACATTTATAAAATGTGTGTCACATCTCTCAGGTACAACCCAGTCCCGGCCAGCTACCTTTGCATTATAAAAACTATGACTGTGTGTGTGTGTGTGTGTGTGTGTGTGTGTGTGTGTGTGTATTGTTTAACCGACTTTCTATGAGAGCTTCCATGACTTTAGCTTTGCTACAGCATGGAAAGAGAACTGACGTGGTCAGGGCTGAGTTCATCTGGCTTAGCATGCATTCAGAGAGGGATGAACGAGAGCCATTCTAGCCACTGCCTAACCTCGGGACACTTGGTTAAAATTCCAATAAGTACAGGACACAGGATTTGAGCTGAGGTTTTCTGGCTCCAAGCCCAAGTGCATTCTTTCACACATATCCATACCAGACTGAATAAACTCAGTAATGAACATGCCAAAGACAGTATAAGGATACAAAAGGAGAGGGCACAGTGTACTTCCGTGTCCCCATTGCTCCTCTGTTAGTCATCCCTTGGCACATCACTCTTTTACCCTTGCTGGGGAAGAGGGAAAACCTCCTGCCTCACACTCCTGGGACAACTGGCCCCTGAGGACTTAACACTTCAAGCTAGGCTCTGAACTGAGACAGGTGTCTCCTCCCAACATCTGAAGCAGCATCATGTCATCACATCCTACTCCCTGTCATTATAATAAAGAGTAAGAGTTCAGTACCTCATGGCCCAGCCCAGCCCTACCCATTAGCAGATATGAAGATCCAAAGAGGAGGCCAAAGCTTTGGGCATAAACCTTACACAGAAGAGAAGGCAGAAGACAGGCTCTGTGTCTTATGGCTCAATACTGACAGGAGAATAGAAGAACCTTTGGTTAGTTGTATCTGGAGGATTCCAGGTTCTTCCAGAGCAGTACTTCTCAAAGTGTGGTCCCCAGACTAGGGGCACTGGCACTGCCTCAAATTGTTAAGACATAAAATCTTGGGCCTGATCCTAGATCTACTTTGTCCGAAACTCGGGGGTGGGATACAATCCATCTTTTAATAAGACTTTGCAAGTGATTCAATCCATATTTTAATAAGCATTGGTAAGTGATTCTGGTGTGCACTCTTCTTGATATCTACAGGCTTAGAGCAGTGACTGGCAACTTGGACAACACAGTAAAATCAGCTGAAGAGCTATAACAAGTTTTTGACTTCCCGCCATGATCCAAATTAATTAAAGCAGAGTATCTTGATGACAGGTGCCACTCATTAATACATTTTGAAGTTCTCAAATGGTTCCAGTCATCAGACAAGGTCAGGAGCCACTGCTCTAGAGGTGAAGGCAGATTTCTTGGAAAGCCTTTTGCTTCTTCACTCTTCCAATTAACAAGGAAAGAACCACAGGTCTTTCTCAGATTCACTGTGTTAAGAAAGTTCTAGTCCCGTCTCATGTTTGTGTAGGTAAATTGCTTTTAAATCTAAGTTTGGGACTTTATTTTTATACGATTAAATTGGGTCTGCATTTCAGTGTTCATTGTTCCAACTTTTGGGAGTTTTTTATTGTTATTTCAATCTGACTATCTCATTCTATGTCCTTATGCCTTCTTTGGATGATTTGCAAATTAGATCAGCAGCTAAGTTCTTGATGAAAATGTTAAGTGATTAAAGATTCAAACTAGAAAGTCCATGTAGGTTGATACAGATACTTCCTGTATAGGATTTTTGCCAGATACAATCCACATGATTGAGTCATCTTCTAACCTTCATTTCTCCATCTACTCCCAAATAAAACTTTAGCTATAATAAAATTTCTTTGCTGAAATTGAGGGAAGCTATGTGTAGAAAATTTTCCTAATCTTCCCACCTAATATTTCTACCATTATTGAAGATTAGTTCAGTGTCTCAAGAACTTCTGCTGTGTATGCAATACTTCATTTTCTTTTTAAAGTGACTAATAAGGAACACTTCCTACTGATCTCTCAAATTTCATTTATTTACAGATGTTCACAAATTATCCACTAAATGTGTTCTAGAGGATATCCATAGAATGTTTTTCCAGGCTGACATCCTCAATGTCAATGTATTCTTTTCCCTGTTTGAAAACTGAAATAGAATGTACTACTTATCAATCTTTGACATTTCTATGGCCCTTTGCAATTTTTCAAAGAAATCTTACTTGATTGAAGAATAATGAAAGTGAAGAAAAGAGAGAAAAGTAGGGGAGGGTTAGAACAGGAATTCTGAGCATGGCTTCCACCATTGTGTCTTTGTACCATCAATTAAGTGTGTCAATTAATCCTACCATATGTCAGTTTAATCATCTGAAAGTGGGATTAAAAAGCTGGCTTTAGTGGTGCACGCCTGTAATCCCAGTACTTGGGAGGCTGAGACAGGAGGATCGCAGGTTCAAGGCCAGCCTCAGCAACTTGGCAAGACTCTGTTTCAAAAATAAAAAATAAAAAGGGTGGGATATAGCTCAGGGGTAGGATGACCCTGGGTTCAATCCCCAGAACCACCACCAACAACAATAAAAATAGTGGGATAAAAACCACTCAGTAGCCATGACTTACAGGTTCCTAGGAGTCTCAGAGGATATAGGAGTGGGAGGGGGACCCCTTGGAAAATTACTGTGCAACTCTGTCATTGTTTTATCAGAAAATTATATCAGTTACTATCAGGGAGCTCAAATTTGGTCTAGAACTATGTTTCCACTTTGAGGAGTGGAAAGATTTTCTGCATACTCTCAATGGTCATTAGAGTATTCAGGGCCATTGTGATAATTGCTGTGCACTCAGACAGAGAAGGCAGGATGGGGTGCAGCACTTTCCAGTTCAGATTCCTCGTGTCTGCAGATAGCCATGGGTAAGGTAGGCAGCTTTTCTGAGTTTGGCCTGACTCTCTCACCTATCTGGTGTTGGACTGTGAATCTGACCTAACTTGGATAAGATCCCCTATCGGATGAACTCAGGATTCTTCACCTGACAGCTGAGCAGGTTTCTGAGGCCTAGGCTTGGATTTAGCACACATCATTTCTACTGCATTCTGTTGACTCACTCAGGTGATAGGACTGTCTGGATTCAAGGGGAGAAGGCCTACCTACTGATGGGAGATTTTGCATAGTCCAATCACAAATGGAAAGCATACTGGAGAAAATGGAAGATCGTGACCATTTCTGTTATCTACCACCTTTATTTTTTGTCACCATCAATGTCTAGGCATCTGAATAAAACACGAGTGCCTTATAATACGTCCTATAAAGGATCAGAGAACCTCAGCATTGCTGCCGCTTGAAGAAACTCTTCTGTCTTGGTCTTACTAGGTGAAAAGTCCCGCGTTTTCATTTGGCTCTTCTCTGTCCTTAGTTCGCCCTAACTGTTCTCCCAAACACATCAGCTTCTCTATAGCTTATGCCTAAGTTTGATTATGGAGGCCAAAAAAAAATCTCTCTTGTTGATGTTCTGGTTTCTTCTCAATTCTGGTTTATCCTTTCCTTTTGGGTGAATTGACTGATGTTAGCAATCGAAATACTGACTCCCTCAATTCCTTTCCCCTCTCTTTTAAAGTCATTTCCCAATATTGTAACGGGTAAAATAAATGGCCCATTTTGGAAATTTTGGCCACTACCTTGAAGCCCATATACTCGTGTGAAAATCACCACCTGGCTAACTCCTGCTTCTCCTCTGGCTTCACTAAAGATCAGTCCCTTCGAGACACTGCTCTGACCTCCACACATCTGGGTTTGATATTCTTCTTTTGAGATTTCATAGCAGCTTGCTCTTCTCATTCATTCATAGTTCTCATAACTATACTGCAATAAGCACATTATATTAGTTTCCTTTTCTCCTCTCTCTCTCCTAGACATAAATCCCATGAGGATGAGAAACATGAGGACCGACTGGCTCATGTGTGATACTTCAGGAATTAGCACAGAGCTATTTCTTTGCTACTTGTTGGTGCTGAATATTTATTGACTAAATTAATGCACATGGATAGCCCACAGTCCGTGCCAGATAGGAAAATGTCGCACAAGAAATAACAAAGTAGTTATTAAGAAAAGAAAAAATACTTTCATAAAAGGGCCTGATGGATGAAGGGGAGAATGTCTGAATGTAGAGAGTAAACACAAATATAAATCAGAATAAAGATGCTTGAAAACAATTCCTCAGAACCCAAGAGTAGATTTTAGACAATGAAATTGGCAATCAACCTGGCCTGTTTCATAGATCCTTCTAAGAATGTCTGGCCCCTATTGAACATGAAGAAATGGCTATTATCTTTAAATCCCCTATCACTATAATCAAGCTGGGACGTGGGCCCAGAAGTGGCATTTCAGCCTCATAAAAATTTTTCTTAAGTATTTCTTTATGAACATCCCATATGTCCATAAAACTATTTTTGAAGAGACATGTTCAGGTCAGGAGATAGGCCCGATGTGACAAAAAGAACCTACCAAAGACCCCATGCTCAGAAGGTACCCTCAGACACTCAGACACTCAGAGAGGCAGGCAGATAAGGTTGGTTTACTTTTCGTTCCAGAATTCTTGGATAATCTTTGGCTTGGAGACTGGTTACAGAATCCAATACAAAGAACATTAAAGGGACTAGGAATATTCACTTGTTTGTGGAGATCAGCTCTCCCCAGCTTGGCTCCAGTATTTCATGTCAGGAAGGTTGGGCCACATCCAGATATGTGAGGCCAAAGTGCTTTTTGTCTTAGCATGTGCTACATTGGGCCAAGTGTCTCCAGTCCCTTGATTTTCCTTCATAAAGAAGAGCCCCAGGTGATAGCTGATGGACAGAGCACCCCATGGTTCCCCTGAGTGTCCAGCATGGGTTTTGTTCCTCCCTAAGACTTCCAGAAGTCGACTCAATTCCCAGACTTCTGAGCAAACAAACAAGACATCTTTTTCTCTTTGGAGTGATAACTTAGAAGGTGTTGTTTTGGGCAAAGGGAAATAATTAGGTCAGGAGCTACCATCTGATTCTCTGGTTTTCCTATTTAGAAAGGCTGAGACATGAGCTGGCATGGTGGCTCATGCCTGTAATCCCAGTCCTTGGGAGGCTGAGACAGAAGAAGCATAGGTGTGAGGGCATCCTTGGCAGCTTAGTGAGACTCTCAGCAACCTAAGGAGATCCTATTTATTTATTTATTTATTTATTTATTTATTTATTTATTTTTGCGGTACCGGGGATTGAACGCAGGGGCGTTCTACCTCTGCGCTATGCCCCCGGCCCTATTTTTATACTTTATTTTGAGACCGGGTCTTACGAAGTTGCGGAGGGCCTCACTAAGTAGAGAGAGAGAGAGAGACAGGGAGAGAGGGGGGGGACAGGGAGAGAGAGAGAGAGCGCGCGCGAGCGAGTGCAAGTGTGCGTGTGCACGAGCTGAGGCTGGCCGCGAACCCGGATCCTCCAGTCTCAGCCTCCCAAAGTACTGGGATTACAAGCGTGTGCCACCATGCCCGGCTAGGAAATCCTATTTAAAAACAAAAAATGAAAAATAAAAAAGGGCTGGGGGTGTAGCTCAGAGGTAGAATTCCCCTGGCTTTAATCCCCAGCACTACACACACAAAAAAAGAAAGACCGAGACATTGGCTGAGAACAGCCAGGCCTGAATGTCCACAGATCACCTTTGTCACAGGGTCAGTCCCAAGCCTGAGTACTGGGACTGAACTTCTGCTGAACCAGTAATGCAAGAATCCAGGTGCCAGGTACAGAAGAACCCTCAAACTGGAGTTTCCTGGGCGTGGGTTTTCAGGACAGAAGTGAGAGCAAAGGATGTCAGGATGTATATATAACTCTGCTGTTGGCTCTTCTTGGTCAGCCTTCCCCTCTTGATGTCTTCCCATCCCTAAAAGAAATATATCAATGCCCTGCTATGAAATTGCCCTGTGAACATTACTGTGTGTTCTGGCTAGACACGAACGGAGGACAGCAGGGCCTGGGTTTCACCACCAACCCCTGACTGACCACAACAGAGCTATCATGGATGCTTACTGGAAGAACCTCCCTGGGAACTTGGACTTCAATCTTTTTGTGCTGATCTTGCTAAAGGCCCAGTGTTGCGTGTCCTGTCCCAGCTTCCTCTATCCCAGGAGCATCCACATCTTGACTTCCTCTTGGGGTATTCCTCGAGCCTTTCTCTATCAACCACCTCTTTTGCATTTTAAGACACGTTATTTTATCTTTACAAATCATTTGCTTTTGAAATGCATGCCTATTCACTGCTGCTGTCTGGTTTAAGAATATATGTAAGACAAAATTTTATCTAAAAGCAAATGTTTTGTTTCATAATTTTTAAAATATTTTCAGCCAAATATTCAAATAACCAGATTATGTGAACTGGGATATTATCATGCAAATCCAATGCTATTTGTTATAAAAGAGGATAATTAGCCTCTTCATGATCTGATCTCTTCATCTTTCTTACAAAAGGATGATGACTTTACTCAGGAATAGAACTGTGCTAAGAGGTGATATTTCCCAGCCTCCATGTGGATAGAAATGGCAACGGGACATGACTCTGGCCAATGAGAACTAAGAAAAAATTTGCTGGAAATTCTTAGAACTGTATCAATTTCTTATTCCTCTCCTCCTTCCCCTCTTACCTCTCCTCTTCCTCTTCCTACTTCACTTCCTCCTCCCCTTCCTTCTCCTCTCCTTTCTCCTTCTCTTCTTCTTTCTCTTTTCCTCTTCTCTTCTTCATTCTTTGCCTTCTCCCTCTTCTTTTTCCTATAGGATTGGTGAATAGAAAGTTGGCAGTGGGTCACTCAACTTGCTACCATATAGCACCCAACACGACAAGAGCCCACATTACAGAAAGCTGAGAAGAAAAATGTACTTCTCACTCTTTGGGATGCACTGTCATTTAATGCTATATCTGGAGTGACCTTAGCATTTAATGAGTGAAGAAACTGGGTCACAGAGACCCACAGTGACTTACCCAGAGTTATGCTCCCAACTCAGAGCTCAGATCTCCAAACCAGGGTTTCTTATATGCTGTGCTGCCTGCTGCCTACAGGGGTCCATATCAACTTGTTGTCTACCATTTATTGTCAATACTCAATAAAACTATTAATACCTCAGGAAAAGAAGATCAGTTAATAAAGGAATGTGCATTAGTATTGCAAAATGAACTAGATCCTGAAGGCAAATGTATAGCATTATGTCACTGCTTATTTCTCTTCCTCTGTTAAGACATCTGGCAGGGCGTGGTGGCGCACACTTGTAATCCCAGTACTTGGGAGGCGGAGACCGGAGGATCCGGGTTCGCAGCCAGCCTCAGCTACTTAGTGAGGCCCTCCACAACTTCGTGAGACCCGGTTTCAAAATAAAGTATAAAAAAATAGGACTGGGGGTTCAATCCCTGGTACTACAAAAAAAGACATCTGAAAGAGAAAGCAAAAAGATGATTTCATGAGACAGAAATGAGTCATATATTTTTAAAGCACTTAAAAATGTTCTTCAAATCCCCCCTTCTTCTCCCTCCTTCTCCATACATGTTAGTGAGATTGGTAGTGAAAACTTGTATGGATGTAACCTAAGAATAAAGTGATTAACAATTTTTTCCTGCTTCTAAGGGTCTCTAAGGGGATGAGCCTTCATCCCCAGCCTCCTCTTATCGGGTATTAGGCCTTCTTGTGTCAGGTACCAACCATTCGTGTCCCTGTTTGCAGGATGTTCTCATGGTAAAGCTTACCTTCACCCTTGTATTGGACAGGGTTCTCTAGATTAACAGAATACACAGAATGAGTATATTTTAAAAAAAAGATTTATCAGATGGCTTACAGTTTGCAGCAATGTAGTCCCAGGTTCTGACTGCACGTGGAGGGTCAGAGGAACCAGTGGCTGGTCGAACGGTCTAAGAGCTGGAGTCTCAGGATTGGAGCAACCACTAATTCAGTCCCAGTCCAAGATGTGAAGATCAGAAAGCTTCTTCGGAGAAACGATGGTGGAGTTTCAGTTCCA
>PVJS01051668.1:0-13892 GCA_004027185.1 Glis glis
GAGAGAGAGAGAGAGAGAGAGAGAGAGAGAGAGAGCTGAGGCTGGCCACGAACCCAGATCCTCTGGTCTTCGCCTCCCAAAGTACTGGGATTACAAGCGTGCGCCACCACGCCCGGCTCCAGAGTTACTTTTTTTAAAAGCACAAAAAAGTAATACTTCATTCTTTCCCTTGACCACCACCCCTAAAGACTTTTAGACCAATTTTGAACTTGGAACATGGTTTTATTCTATACCACTAATGTAAGGTAAAGATTGTGTTGCTGGAAAACACAGGTTTATTATGACTAGACATCACTCTATGAGTGACAGCGCCAGAGGGTGGCCCACAAACACCTATGGCTTAGAGAACCCTGCTGATCTCTCAGCTTCCTTGGTCCTCCCTACTGAGCCCTATTTCTTCTCTGCCACAGTTCTAAAAATTAACACTGTGAAGGTGGAGACAGAGGCCGAAGATGCTGCGCTGGACTGCTCAGTGAATTCCAGAACTTCTGAGAAGCACCCTCTGGACAGCATCTTCACTGCCCTCCAGGACTCCAGCAAACGAAAGCAGCCAGGCAGCGAGGCCCAGCCAGACTCTGTCCCCAGCGTGAAGAGGAGGCGGCTGATACCCGAGGTGAGGGTCCAGTCCCTTCCCTCTCTGCTTGGGGTCTGACCTTCTCTGATCCGAGGCTGAATCTCTCTCTACTCGTGGGCATCCGGGAACAAGAATGGTTTTATTTAAGCTGTCCCATCTGTGGCTTCAGTTTGTAGGTATCTTCAACTGAAATTCTTGTCTATGCCTGGATTCCTTATGGGGTAAGGGGAGTCTTCATAGTGCAGCTGCTGTGAGTTCTTTGTTTTACTCCATGGGGAAAGCAAGAGCTCGTTGATAGCAAGGATGGCTAATATAAGCCTACAAAAGCTCGGGGTTTTATTGTACTTCACTAAATGCTGAGAGAGATAGAAAATGGAAATAAACATGCTGGCCCCCTATGGCAGCTTACTGTTAGGTGGGATATAAAACGTTCACATGAAACAGCTGAGACTGAGGAGAAAGGGACAGCTTTGGGACACAAGGTGTGTGCTTGACCTAGAATGCTTCTTCAGCAGTTGGTGGAACCTCCCCATGGTTCAGCAATGTATCTCTAACTCTTAGAAAAACATTTTCCCAAGCTCCCCAGCCTAGCTCCAGATCTCCTCCCTGCCCCTGCCCCTGCCCCTGCCCCCACTTGTTGCTGTGATGGAATACATTAATTGATTTTCAAATGTTGAACCAACCTTGCACACCTGGGATACATCTGACTTGATCATGGTGTTTAATTCTTTTTATATATTGTTAGATTCAATTTACTAATATATTGGTAAGGATTTCTGCATGTATGTTCATGAGAGATATTGGTCTGTAGTTTTCTTGTAATGTCTTTTTCTGATTTTTGTTATTAAAGTAATGCTGGCCCCATTAAATGAGTTAGGATGTAATCCCTCTGCTCCTATCTTCGGGAAGAGATTGTAAAGAAATGATATCATTTCTTCCTTAAATGTTTGGTGGAATATACTTTTGAACCCATCTGGGTCTGTTGCTTTCTCTTTTGGAAGGTTGTTAATTATTGATTCAATTTCTTTTTTTCTTTTGGTTCTGGGAATTGAACCCAGGGGCATTCTACCTCCGAGCTACGCCCTTTTTATTTTTTGTTTTGAAACAGAGTCTCACTAGGTTGCTTAAGGGTCTCACTAAGTTGCTGAGGCTATCTTCAAACCTGTGATCCTCCTGTCTCAGCCACCTACATACTGGGATTACAGGTATGCACCACCATTTTAGAACTTTCTATGCCTAGCATAGATTCAGCTTTATTTAGATTGTGTTTCTTTTTCTGTGAGTCTAGCAGGTTGTATCTTTCAAGGAATTGGTCCATTTCATTTAGGTTATCAAATTGTGGACACAGAGTAGTATTCTTTATTATCTTTCAGTGGCTATGGGATCTGTGGTGATGTCTCCTCTTTCATTTCTGATATTAATTTGTATTCTCTCTCTGTTTTTTTTTCTCATAGTTAATGATTGTTCTTTTCATAGACATAGCCTTTTGGTTTATTGATATTCTTTATTGATGTCTTTTTTTTGGTATTGGGGATTGAACCCAGGGGCATTCTGCTACTGAGGTACATCCCCAGTCCTTTTTAGTTTTTATTTTGAAATAGGGTATTGCTAAATTGCTGAGGCTGGCTTTGAATCTGTGATCCTCCTGTCTCTGCCTCCCAAGTACTGGGATTACAGGTGTGCATCACCACAGCTGGCTTATCCATTTACCAGTGTGTGTGTGTGTGTGTGTGTGTGTGTGTGTGTGTGTGTGTGTGTTTTACTGGGCATGGAACCCTTCAGAGGCATTCTATCTCCGAGCTATATCCCTAGGCCTATTTTATTCTTTTTTTATTTTGAAACAGGGACTCACTAAGTTGCAGAGAGGCCTCACTAAGTTGCTGAGGCTGGACGTGAACCTACAATCCTCCTGTCTCAGCCTCCCAAATACTGAGATTACAAGCCTGGGCCACCACGCCTGACTTCATTTACTCTAATCTATATTTGCCTTTATATTTAAAGCAGGTGTGTGTGTGTGTGTGTGTGTGTGTGTGTGTGTGTGTATGTGTATGTGTGTGTGTTACTGAGGGTGGAACTCAGAGGCATTCTACCTCCAAGTTACACCCCCAGCCCTATTTTATTTTTTATTTTGAAACAGGGTCTTACTAGGTTACTGACAATCTTGTTAACTTGCTGAGGCTGCCTTCCAACCTGCGATCCTCCTATCTCATCCTCCCAATACTGGGATTACTGGTGTGTATCACCACATCCAGCTTAAAGTAGGTTTCTTTTTCTTTTCTTTTTTTTCTGTGGTACTAGAGATTGAACCCAGGGGTGTTGTACCTCAGAACTATACCACCAGCCCTATTTTATATTTATTTTGAAACAGGATCTCACTAAGTTGTGGAGGGCCTAAGTTGCTGAGGCTGGCCGTGAACCTGTAAACCTCCTGTCTCAGCCTCCCATGTACTGGGATTACAAGCATACACAACCACACCCAGCTATAGGTTTTTTTTTTTTTTTGCGGTACTGGGGATTGAACCCAGGGGCATTCTACCTTCGAGCGACACCCCCGGCCCTATTTTTTATTCTTTATTTTGAAACCAGGTCTCACTAAGTTGCGGAGGGCCTCACTAAGTAGCTGAGGCTGGCCGCGAACCCGGATCCTCCGGTCTCCGCCTCCCAAAGTACTGGGATTACAAGCATGCGCCACCACACCCGGCTTTTTATAGACAACATAGAGTCTTGTTTTTTGGATCACTCTGACAATCTCTGTCCTTTGGTGCATTAGATCATTGACATTCGAGTCATAGTTGTATAGTCGAATTACTATCTACCATATACTTGTTTTCTTTGTTCCTATTTTTGTCTTCCAGTCTTTCTCTGTTTTTTTTTTAGCAGTGGGGGGGTGATTTTGCAGTACTGGGGATTGAATTTAGGGCCGCACACATGCTAGGCAAGCACTCTACCTCTGAGCAACATTCCCATACCTTTTTATTTTGAGATAGGTCTCACTAAGTTGCCCAGGATAGCTTTTAATTTATGATACTCCTGCCTCAGCCTCCCTAGTAGCTGGGATTATAGGTGTGCACCACGCACCCAGTCCTTTTTTTCTAATTCTTTTCAGTATGGAGGATTGAACCCAGGGGCACTCTACCACTGAGCTACATCCTCAGCCTGTTTTCTTTTTTCTTTTGAGACAGGGTCTGGCTAAGTTGCCCAGACTGGTCTGGAACTTGAAATTCTCCTGCTTCAGCCTCTCCAGTTTCTGAGATCGCAGGCATATGCCCCTGTGTCTGACCCCCTCTTTTGGTTTTAAGTGAACATTTGATATGATTCTATGTTCTCTCTTTTCTTAGCATATCAATTATTTTTAAACTTTTTTAGTGGTAGCCTTAGAGTTCAAGTATACATTTACAACTAATCTAAGTCCACTTTCAGATAACATTATACTGATTCACAGGTATATTGAATACTTTATAGTAACAAAATAATCCAAATTCTTCCCTCCTGTCCCCTATAATACGACTGTCACTCATTTTACTTACATAAATATATATGAGCACATATATACACTCACATACATATATCATTGACTACAGTGCTGCTGTTATATTGAACTGTTATCTGTTAGATTAATTTTTTTTTTTTTTGCGGTACCGGGGATCGAACCCAGGGGCATTCATTCTACCTCCGAGCTACACCCCCGGCCCCATTTTTTTATCCTTTATTTTGAAACCGGGTCTCATGAAGTTGCGGAGGGCCTCACTAAGTAGCTGAGGCTGGCCACGCACCCGGATCCTCCGGTCTCCTCCTCCCAAGTACTGGGATTACAAGCGTGCGCCACCACGCCTGGCTCTGTCAGATTAAATTTTAAAGTATTTTTTTACCTTCACTTGTTCCTTCTCTGATGCTCTTCTTTTCTTTATGTAGATCTAAGTTTTTGACCTATATCATTTTCCATCTCTATAAAGAACTTTTTTTTTTTGGTACTGATGATTGAACCTAGGGACATTCTACTTCTGTGCTAGATCCTTAGCCCCTTTTATTTTCTATTTTGAAACAGGGTCTCGCTAAGTTGCTGAGGCTGGCTTGGAACCTGTGATCCTTCTATCTTAGCCTTCCAAATACTAGGATTAGAGGCATGTATCACCACTCCCTGCTTCTAAAGAACTTTAATTTTTTCCTTTTTGCAGTACTGGGGATTGAACTCAGGGCACCCTACCTCTGAGCTACATCCCCAGCCCTTTTTATTTATTTATTTATTTATTTATTTATTTATTTATTTATTTATTGGTATTGGGGATGGAACCCAGGGGGATTTTACCTCTGAGCTATACCCCCAGCTCTTTTAATTTTATTGTTTTGAAACAAAGTCTTACTAAGTTGTTGAGAGTGTCGCTAAATTGTCAAGGCTGGTCTCAAACCTGCAATCCTTGTCTCAGCCTCCCAAGTACTGGGATTACAGGTGTGCACCACCATGCCTGGCTAGCCCTTTTTATTTATTTATTTATTTATTTTTTTATTTTTTGCAGTACTGGGGATTGAACCCAGGAGCATTCTACCTCCGAGCTACACCCCCAGCCCTATTTTTTATTCTTTATTTTGAAACAGGGTCTCACTAAGTTGCAGAGGGCCTCAACTTATAGCTGAGGCTGGCCACGAATCTGTGATCCTCCTGTCTCAGCCTTCCAAGTACTGGGATTACAAAAGTGGGCCACCGCGCCTGGCCTCTTTTTCATCTTTTAAAAATAGTTTGCAAGCCGGGTGTGGTACCACAAAAAAAAAAAGAAAATATATCAAAGTGTAGTTTTTCATTTCTTTGTTTGTTTGTTTGTTTGTTTGTTTTCAGAACTGGGGATTGAACCCAGGGGAATTCTACCTCTGAGCTACACCCCCAGCCCTATTTTATTTTTGAAACAGGGTCTCACTAAATTGCAGAGGGCTTCATTAAATTGCTGAGGCTGGCTGCGAACCTGCGATCCTCCAGTCTCAGCCTCCCAAGTACTGGGATTACAAGTGTGTGCCACCACGCCTGGCTTTTGTTTTTTTTTTTTTTTTGATATTTATTCTGCTTGGTTTTCTCTGAGCTTCCCAGTTCTATGGCTTGGTGTCTGACATTAATTTGGGGGAAATTCTCAATCATCGTTTGAAATATTTCATCTTTACTTTAACTCTTTCTTCTCCTGGTATTCCCATTACATGTAGGTCACATCTTGTATTGTCCTACAGTTCTTATATATTCTGTTCTTTTTTTTTTTTTTTGGTCCTTTTTCTCTTTGCTTTTCAATTTTGGAGTTTTCTATTGAGATATCTTCAATCTCAGAGACTCCATGGCATATTAATTATAGCTGTTTTAGAACTGGGTACGGTGGCATATGCCTGTAATCCCAGTACTTAGGAGGCCGAGACAGGAGGTTCACAGGTTCAAGGCCAGCATGCAGTAATGTAGACACTGTTTCTTTTTTTTTTATTTTTTGCGGTACTGGGGATTGAACCCAGGGGCATTCTACTTCCGAGCTACACCCACAGTCCTATTTTTTTATTCTTTATTTTGAGACAGGGTCTCACTAAGTTGTGGAGGGCCTCACTAAGTATCTGAGGCTGGCTGTGAACCCGGATCCGCTGGTCTTGGCCTCCCAAGTACTGGGAATACAAGTGTGTGCCACCACGCCCGGGTAGACACTGTTTCAGAATAAAAAATTTTAAAAAGGGCTGGGGCTACAGCTCAGTGGAAGGATGCTCCTGGGTTCAATGCCCAATACCACACACACACAAAATCATAGTTTTAAATTCTTTGTATGAAAATTCCCACATCTCGCTGGGCGTGGTGGCGCATGCTTGTAATCCCAGTACTTTGGGAGACGGAGACCGGAGGATCCGGGTTTGCGGCCAGCCTCAGCTCTCTTCGCTCTCTTTCCCTGTCTCTCTCTCTCTCTCTCTCTCTCTCTCTCTCCTTAGTGAGGCCCTCCACAACTTCGTGAGACCCGGTTTCAAAATAAAGTATAAAAAATAGGGCCGGGGGCATAGCGCGGAGGTAGAACGCCCCTGCGTTCAATCCCTGGTACTGCAAAAAAAAAATTAATAAATAAAAAAAGGAAAAAAAGAAAATTCCCACATCTCTACCGTATGATTCTGGTTTGGTCTTAACGTACCTTGTCATTTTTTCTTGGGAGCCAGGCATGATGTTCTGGGTAAAAGTCTATAAAGAGGCCTTTGTGAAGGCGGTGTTAGTTGTGAGAGGAGGGGAAGGACCTGGTTTGCTCTCAGTCTTCCACTGGATTGTTAAGCACTCAGTTCCTCCACTCCTGGACTGGAACCGGAAGCCTGATGTGGGCTGGAGTTGATATCTCCCTTCCCCCAGGTCATATAGTCTCAGATAAAACTTGCAGGGTAGGCTTTGGTTAACTAGTTTCTCCTGAGGGCAAATCTCTTAAGAAAAAACGAATACTCTAGAGTATTTCAGAATGCTTCTGTTTCCCTCCCTCGCTTGAGGAAGTTTTTCTCTGATAGGCACTGTGAGAACCTGGTAGAGCTTTTGAAGGTAAGACCCACAAAAATGTGGGGTCTAATGACCCCTGGAATTTTTTTTTCTTCTTTGCTTTTTGGGGGGGAGTAGGGGTAATTGGGGATTGACCCCAGGAGCATTCTACCTCTGAGTACACTCCCAGCCTGATTTTATTTTTTATTTTGAAACAGGGTTTCTCTAAGTTGTTGAGGCTGGCCTCAAACCTGGGATCCTTGGTGTTAGCCGCCCCAAGACTGAGATTACAGGTGTGCACCCCCGTGCCCAGCTGCCCTGGAGTTTTTAGTTCTTGCACTTGTCCACTGGGAGCCTCAGCAACTCATCGTCACTGTTCACGTTTTCCTTACCAGCATTGAGAACTTGCCCCAACTTCTCTGCTCTCGGGTGTCTGCTCTAGGAAGTTGTGATTCTCTGTATTCACCTCTCTCTCCAGTTTAGGGGACAGTAGTCTGTGCTGTGACCTTACCTGTCTTATGGATCTAAGAAAAGTTGATTTTTTAGTTTCTTTAGCTTTATACTTGTTAGGATGGAGTGGAGACTTCCAAGCGCCTTACATGCACTGAACCCAGGTGCATTCTACATCTGAGCTACACTTCCAGCTCTTTTTATTTTTTATTTTGATTTTTGGTACTGGGGATTGAACCCAGGGGCATTCTACCTCTGAGTTATACCCCCAGGCCTATTTTATTTTTTATTTTGAAACAGGGTCTCACTAAGTTGCAGAGGGCCTCACTAATTTGCTGAGGCTGGCTGTGATTTTAGGGTCCTCCTGTCTCAGCTTCCCTAGTACTGGGATTACAAGTGTATGCCACCACATCCAGCTATTTGCATTTTCTTATGTTTTGTTTTAGATTATATATATATATATATATATATATATATATATATAATCTAAGTATATATATATATTGTGTGTGTGGTACTGGGGATTAAACCCAGGGACATTCTACCTCTGAGCTACGCCCCCAGCCTTATTTTATTTTTGTTTTGAAACAGGGTCTCACTAGGTTGATGAGAGTCTCACTACTTGCTGAGGCTGTCCTTGAACCTGCAGTCCTCTTTCTCAGCCTCCCAAGTACTGGGATTATAGGTGTGCACCACCACGCCTGGCTCTAGATCATAATTTATTATCCTTTTCCCTAATGATTGATATTTAGGTATTTTCCAGTTTTATTATATTACACATAATGCCACAGGGGTCATCCATATACCTAAATGTAGCCATCTTGATGAGTGTGTCTCTAGGCTGGAGTCCTAGAGGTTTTTCAGAGTGTGCTGAGGAGTTTGAGAAGGGGTTTGGGTCGGCTGGTGGTTCTTCTGATTTGGCTGGTTTGGGCCAGGTGTTCTGGAGTGGCCTCACTGGCCTCACTGGATCTGGGCTGGAATGGCTGGAGCTTCCCTTTGTGCGTGCCCTCCCCTCGGGAGGCCAGGCTGGGCCTGTTCACGTGGTGATGGGAGAGTTCCAGGAGGTGGAGAGGACAAGCTCCCAGCACAGGCCCTGTGGGACCTCTGCTTGCATCACATTTGCAAGTGTCCTACAGGTCAAAGCAAGTCCCAGAGACTCCGCCTCCTGACTGGAGTCACATTGCCGAGGATGGGAGGGACCAGAAGTGATTCACCACAGGGAGGTGTTGCAAGCTCTCAACAAGGAGTTCTGAGCAGTGTAGGCCCAGCGATAGCCTGTGTAGGTGTCTCGAGATGTCCCTTTTGCCGCTTTGCACAAATTATATCACTCTTCATTCTTTCATTCAGTAAACTTTTGTTATCACAATGGCATCATAGAGAAGGCAGTGAGTGTGTGTGTGTTACTGGGGACTGAACCCATAGCCATTCTACCACTGAGTAGCACCCCCAGCCTTATTTATTTAGGTACTGGGAATTAAACCCAGGGGCATTCTACCTCTGAGCTACACCCCCACCCCCATCTTTTATTTTTATTTTGAAACAGGGTCTCATTAGGTTGATGAGTCTTACTACTTGGCTGAGGCTGTCCTTGAACCTGTGATCTTCCTGTCTCAGCCTCCCAATTACTAGGATTACAAGCGTGTGCCACCACATCAAGCCCTTATTTTTTATTTTGAAACAAGGTCTCGTTAAGTTATCATGTACTGGCCTCAAACCTATGATCCTCCTGTCTCAGCCTCCTAAACCCTGGGATTACAGGCCAGAGAACTTCTTATTTGGGGGGCATCAGAACAGCTCTGGCATTGAGCTAATCTGCTGGGTTTGTGGTGAGAGGGGTGGTTCGCCTTCACGAATGGCTTTAAGGCAGCCGCTGAGGTAGTGGATAGTGGTGAGGCCCCAAGTCTGTCTAGAGCTTCAGGTATCACATTCTGACATGCTCAAAGGGAACCCAGGTGCATTTGAATACTTCTACTGTGACTTGTCTGATCTGTATGTACTAAATTGGTCACATATGTTTACTTCTCAGTGGATTGGAAACAGAAGGTAGTACTAACCCTTTAGGATTTGAAGTGGAAAAGATATGTTAAGGCCTAGATTTCATTTGGGTGTTTTATTCACTTTATTACTTTATCTTAGTATATGTAAACCTCTCAGTGAGGTTGGCATCCTTGCCCACCTTCCTGTTCTATGAAAATAACGTAAATGCTGGGTGTTTACGTGGTGCACATGCTTGTTTACGTGGTGCACATGCTCCCAGTACTTGGGAGGCTGAGACAGGAGGATTGCAGGTTCGTGGCCAGCCTCAGCTACTTAGTGAGGCCCTCCAACACTTAATGAGACTGTTTCAAAATAAAGAATAAAAAATAGGGCTGGAGTTGTAGCTCAGAGGTAGAATGCCCCTGGCTTCAATCCCCAGTACCGCAAAAAAAAAAAAAAAAGAAGAAGAAGAAGAGGAACATAAATAAGCCAGGCATGGTGGCGCATGCCTGTAGTCCTGGTACTTTAGAGGCCGAGACGGGAGGATTACAGGTTTCAGGACAGCTTCAGCAAGGAGTGAGACTCTCATCAACCTAGTGAGACCCTGTTTCAAAATAAAAAATTAAAATGGGGCTGAGAGTGTAGCTCAGAGGTAAAATGCCTTTGAGTTCAATCCCCTGTACCACAACAAAAAGAACATAAATATAAAAATCTTTTGAGCCGGGCGTGGTGGCGCACACTTGTAATCCCAGTACTTTGAGAGGCGGAGACCGGAGGATCCGGGTTCGCAGCCAGCCTCAGCTCTCTCTCTCTCTCTCTCTCTCTCTCTCTCTACTTAGTGAAGCCCTCCGCAACTTTGTGAGACCCGGTTTCAAAATAAAAAAAGTATAAAAAATAGGGCTGGGGATTTAGAGCAGACGTAGAACGTCCCCGGGCTCAATCCCCGGTACCGCCAAAAAAAAAAAAAATCTTTTGAAATTCTTGAACTTCTTATAGGAAGGTGTAGTGTGAGCTGGGCATGGTGGTACATTCCTATAGTCCCAGTACATGGGAGGCTGAGATAGGAAGGTTGAAGGTTCGAGGCCAACCTCAGCAACTTAGACCCTGTTTCAAAATAACAAATAAAAAATGGCTGGGGGTGTAGCTTGGATGTAGAATGCCCCTGGGTTCAATCCCTAGTACCAAAAAAAAAAAAAAAAACTAAAAAACAAAACTGAACAAAGAAAGGTGTCATGTGAATTCAAGGCACCATTTCCTTTTTTAAAAGTCTATGTAAGTTGATGTGTCAGTGAATCAGTAGTCTCAGAACCCTGGGGTCTTTAGAATGATGCCTCAGTTTTATGAAATTATAGTATATGTTGACTTTTCAAAATAGTACTAGTCTAATTCAGACAGAATAGTCTTTTGTGCTTCAACCCTGGAGTTTTCTGAGCCTGCTTCTACATGGCGGCCAGGCTGGGGCAGGGCGTATGTGTTGTCTTCTTAGTGTTTTTGGAATACAGTGAGCCAGGAGCAACCTGGAGGATGAAACGAGTGCACAGCAAAAAGAGTGGGAAAGAGGTGTGGTAACAACCTACTCAGCAAATAGCACTGTTCTGTTTCTTATTTTGCTTAATCCATATTACAAGCCAGCAGTGAAGGAATTAATGGGTCCTCCAGGCAGATGGGCCAACTCAGGCATGTAATTTAAAATGAAGGGCTGGCATGCCAGGGGGCAGCCTTGTCCTGTGTCAGGAGGGAAGACCCTGGCTCTCCGTTCCCGTCACCTCCTCTGCTTCCTCCCTGCCGCGTGGTGGACATTGGGCGGAGCAGAGACTCTGGAGGGAGTTGGAGGGCAGATTGCCTCTGAGTCTCAGGTGTCCACTGTGGTACTTGTTGACATGGTTCCCTCATGGAGCCATGTCATGGGCCTCGTGGAGTCAGCCGGGTAGCTAGCTGAGGAGCCTGGCACAGGCTTGCCCCATCAGCCTTCAGAAATGTTTATTTGCGGCCGGGCGTGGTGGCACACGCTTGTAATCCCAGTACTTGGGAGGCGGTCACCAGAGGATCCGGGTTTGCGGCCAGCCTCAGCTACTTAGTGAGGCCCTCCGCAACTTCGCGAGACCCGGTTTCAAAATAAAGGATAAAAAATAGGGCAGGGGGTGTAGCTTGGAGGTAGAAGGCCCCGGGTTCAATCCCCGGTACTGCAAAAAAAAAAGAAAAGAAATATTTATTTTCCTTCCCAGAACTCCCCTTTCCAATTTCCACCTGAGACCACCACTCAGCTGCCCTCTTCTACGTTTACCAGAATGAGACTAACATGGGACTGGTCCCCCAGGACACCCCAGGCCGGAGCACCAGGGTCAGAGCACACACCACCTTCCGTGTTCTCTTCCACCCAGGGGAGGAGGGCATGGACAGGATCTGCATGGTAGTGCTGACCTAAAGGTGCGTACGCCACATTCAAACTGTCGGTGTGGACATCTTGGTTTATGAGGGACATTTAGTACAATACTCAGAACAAAAGTAAAACCTTCCTCAAAAAGCCTAACAAAGGGCTGTTGTGAATACTTATTTGGCATCTCCCCTGGCGAGGGCTACATAGCCAAACATAGCAGATGTGGGAGGTAAGGAGCCAAAGTTTTTATTGGTAATCATCTTTTTGTTCACAGAAGTAGAGGCAATGTTCAAGAACTGTATGCCAGGCAGGAGTTAGCGCTGTTCTCCTGAGGTGTTTGTTTCTTTGTTTGTTTGTTTTAATCCTAAAATGTCATTGTGGTTGGCTCTTCAATCGGAGAACAGAAATGCCGTCTCACTCACACAGCACAGGCACACTGACCGCCTTCTAAGTGTCAGCGAGTGGGCTGAGCTGGGGATCCTGAGGAGCCTCCACAGCCACAGCAGACGGACCACGGCCATCGGCAGGCATGGTCACACTGGCCAAGACTGCCGCACTCCACACTGAGCACTTACTTGCGGGCCGCCCCCGGACCGGGAGGGAAAATGTAAGCTGCCTGAGGAGGCTTAGCTGCACTAGTATTTTGCTGTCTCTTCTGGTCTTCTTCTTTTCCCTTTGTGGCAGTTGCTTTATCTCCCCAGATTCTTACTTCTTTGGGCATTGTAGCACAGTCTTCATCCTCGAGAGGAAAGACTGCATCTGGCTCATTCTCTGTGTGTCCAGCGCCCTACACAATGCCTGCCAGGTGTTGGGCACTCAGTAACATTTGTTTACCAGCTCTAGATGGTAGAGAGCTCTTCCGACCTACAGCTAACTAGATCTGGTCATTTGAGGAGGAAGAGGAGGATAATTCTGTTGAGAATGAAAAGGTTGGCATCATTCTGACCACCATTACTCCATGAGCATGCTGCCGGCCCCTCGCTGCTGTTTCGCGTGTCCTGCCCTGATGTCTCCTTACTGCTCGGCTCCCTGCTCCCCGAAGGCATGCTGCTTTCTTGGTGTTCCACTTTGCTGACTCTCTGGGCAGCACTTAGCCACTCATCATTCATGGCACTGCATTCAGTGGCTGCCCTTGGATCTGGAGTCCTGATGAAGATGTATAATAGTTGGAGCTTGTCAACGGTGACTCAGTCCCTGGGATGTCACTGGGTGCAGGCACCTGGAATCTCCCCTGGATAATCTCTTCCCTCTCAGCTTCAGCCTCTTTTTGTTCTGTCCCGTTCTCTGTCCGAGAGATCTGGGCATTCTCTCCTGAGTCTCCAGGTGCTCATGGTGGAGTGAAATGCCCCATCAAGGTCCGGGCTCAGTGCTGGCATCGCAGAGCCTGAGCTATGCCACAGAGTTCCCATATGGTTGGAAGATAAGCCTCAGAGAATTGGGAACAGTGTCAACCAGAAACCCAGTGCCAAGTAACACAGATTTAAAGATTTCTTGATACTCCTAGACAGCTGAGCAGAGATTTTATCATCGGCAGCAAATGCAGCCAGCCCATCGTCGCCTTGGCAGCATTTGTGGAATTAATTGGAGCACTGAATTGACAGGACACCAGCCAGTGTGGGGATGTCTAAGAACCTTCTCTTTGGTGCTTGTGTTGTGTTTTATGTTGAATTGCATATCCAAGGTTTCTGGGAGTGCAGAACATTGCCCTCTACTGGGACTCTTAACATTTTTTATTCAAACAGTTTAGTCAAAAAACGTTTCTATTGACAGCAGTGTTTCTAACATGCTTGGTGCAAACAGAAATATTTGTATTAATGAGGTTGAATATTGAGAGTTATAGAGGGAATTTTCAGTTCAGATGTATTCTCACCTCCTGCTTGCTATAGGAATGTGGGGAATCCAAAGACTTACATTTGTTGCTGGTATTCAGCCAGACCCCACAGTAACCTGTACTTATTTTCTACATCAATTATTAATTAGGACAGGTGTCCCTCTGGAACACATACTCTCGTTGCATAGTATGTGAGTTTTTTTTTTTTTTTTTTTTTTTTTTG
>PVJS01051669.1:0-13891 GCA_004027185.1 Glis glis
GAGAGAGAGAGCGAGAGAGCTGAGGCTGGCTGCAAACCCGGATCCTCTGGTCTCTGCCTCCCAAAGTACTGGGATTACAAGCGTGCACCACCATGCCCAGCTAAAAAAATTTTTTAATAAGAAAAAAAAAAAAGGAAAAAGAAAAGCCAGGCGTGGTGGTGGACACTTGTAATCCCAGTACTTGGGAGGCTGAGGCAGGAGGATCGCAGGTTCGAGGCCAGCCTCAGCTACTTATTGAGGCCCTCCGCAACTTAGTAAGACCCTGTTTCAAAATAAAGAATAAAAAATAGGGCTGGGGGTGTAGCTCAGAGGTAGAACGCCCCTGAGTTCAATCTCCAGTACCACAAAAAAGAAAAAAGAAGAAAGAAAAAGAAAACTCTCCACAGCACTAGTTAAATTCTCTGCAGGAGGCTTTGACTCTGCTGTCTGTCTTCTTTCCTGTTACCTGCTCCGCGGCTGGCTGGGAACGTGCTCCGTCCCCTTTCCCAGAGGCGCCTTGTCCCAGGCTGCAGGAAGGTCAGACCTGGAGTGTGGGAACAAGATGGCCCTGACACTCCCACAGGCCCCTTCAGCCGTTACAGGCGTGGTGAGCAAGATGTTCTTTCCCTTCTAGGAAATTGTTTGCATGGGCTGTTCCGAGAGCGCAGTGACCGCGCCTTGAACCCTGGCTTGTGATTAACCGCCTCTTTCCGGAGCTCCCCGCCCCTCACAGGATTAGGGTATAAAAACCTGACCTGGGAAAGCAATAAAGAGTTTTTTAGCCTCAAGCCTGTGTTCCTGTATGATCAATCCCGACACCCTCCGCAGACACACGGCCCAGGCTGCGCGGGCGCAGCACTGGAGTGAGGACAGCCAGAAGAGCTGGCAGCAGGAACTGGCTGTCGCAAATCCAGACACAGATCAACAGACTTGCTTTTAATCATTCATGTTTTCACTGACCTCTGCGACAGCAACATTAATAAACAACCCTGGCATTCGCCTGTGTGGGGCCAGTGTCCCTTCTCCAGCAAACATTACACACAAGGATCACGCTCAGGGTTAATAGCAAGACTGTCACTAAGCTTTTTTGGTCTACCATTTTCCCAGCTGTCTTGTTAGTAATAAAGCTCTTTGTCCTCCTGTCACTCTGTCCTTCAACTCATTGGCTTTTATTGAGTGGCAGCAGAATTGGACCTTTTATTTTCTCTTTCTTTTCTGTCTCTCTCTCTTTTTTTTTTTTTTTTTTGGTACTGGGGATTGAACCCAGGGGTGTTCTACTTCTAAGCTATACCCCCAGCCCTTTTTATATTTTATTTTGAAACAGGATCTCACTAGGTTGATGAGAGGCTCACTACTTGTTGAGGCTGTCCTCGAACCTGTGATCCTCCTGTCTCAGCCTCCCAAGTACTGGGATTACAGTCATGTGTCACCACATTCGTCTGGAATTAGACCTTTTCTTCATTACAATGCTTCATAGAAAACCCTCCAAATTCAAACACCATTAAGATAACGATTCTATTCCATCGGCCCTTAGATAATACTCACTGTCAGAGGATTGGCTGACATGTTCTGTCCAATGCCTCTTCTCAGTCTCTCATTGAAATTTGTGTCCACCTCGAAGCAGGTACAGTACATCTGTACTTGGCCCGGGGATTCCTACACAGCCCAGTCAGCAGACAGAACTTGTACAGACAGGTCCTCCACTGTATACACTTGCCCCCAGAATCCAGGTGTGACCTTTGTTGATGACACTCCTCCCTACACCTGTGGGCACTGTGACTTCTGACTGTGAGGCCTGGCCGGAGGAGGTGGAGAACAAAGGACTTCAGGAATGGCAGGAAAGTAAAAAGAAAAGGCCTCTAACCATCCCACTGCCCCCAGCCCCATAAATTTACCTGCTCTGATCTGGTGTCAAGCCTACCAATCCGAGAAATACACGAAGGCTTTGCTTTCCCACTATCCTAACCCCCCCCCCAGGAAAAGCCCCTAGGCTGTAATGAAGGGGCTCCTGACTCTCGTGGACTCTCTTTCCTGGTCAGTACCCCCTCCCAGGCTTTACTCTAAAGAAAGAGCCCGGACTGCAAAAGAAAGAAAGAAAAGAAGGAAGGAAGGAAGGAAAGGAAGGAAGGAAGGAAGGAAGGAAGGAAGGAAGGAGAGAGAGAGAGAGAGAGAGAGAGAGAGAGAGAGAAAGAGAGAAAGAGAGAAAGAGAGAAAGAAAGGGAGAAAGAAAGAAAGAAAGAGAGAGAGAGAGAGAGAGAGAGAGAAAGAAAGAAAGAAAGAAAGAAAGAAAGAAAGAAAAAGAGAGAGAAAGAAAGAAAGCCAGATGTGAGTATGAGCCTACGTAGTGACACATGCCTGTAATTGCAGTACTTCGGAGGTTGAGACAGAAGGATCACAGGTCAAGGCAAGCCTCAGCAACTTGGTGAGATCCTGTTTTAAATTTTTTTGGGGGGGAACTGGGGATTGAACCCAGGGGCATTCTACCTCCAAGCTACACCCCAGCCCTATTTTTTTTTATTCTTTATTTTGAAACAAGTTCTCACTAAGTAGCCGAGGCTGGCCATGAACCTGTGAGCCTCCTGTCTCAGCCTCCCAAGTACTGGGATTACATACAGGGTCTAGCTCGGAGGTAGACTATCCCTGAGTTCAATCTCCAGGCAAGAGAGAAAAAGAGAAAGGAAGGGAGGAAGGAAGGGCGGAAGGAAGGAAGGGAGGGAGGAAGAAAGGAAGGAAGGGAGGAAGATGGTGTCTTGGTCAACATTCTCACTGCTGCGACCCATAACCCTGACCACACAACTTAGAGGAAGGAAGATTTATTTGCTCCCAGTTCTGGAGATTTCGAAGGTTCAGTTCATGTCAGGCTGGGTCTGCGGAGCTCAGGGCATGGTGGCGAGAAGTAGAGAGAGGGAGAGAACACACTCTGCTCTCACATCATGGAGGTGGGAAGCAAGCGAGAGAGCAAGGGGAGGAGGAGCCATATATACTCCCAAGGCCACACTCCCAGGGACTCCTCCTCAGCACCAAGCCCCACCTCCAACATGGCTGCCTACTCTCCATGAGGTCTCAGGGGGACATTATAAATCCAAACCATTACAGATGGAAAGATGCAATCTTAGACTGGAGATTTGTGGAGTCACAATTTTTTTTTTGTGGTACTGGGGATTGAACCCAGGGGTGTTCTACCTCCGAGCTACACCCCTGATCCTATTTTTTATCCTTTTTATTTTGAAACTGGGTCTCACGAAGTTTCAGAGGGCCTCACTAAGTAGCTGAGGCTGACCGCGAACCCGGATCCTCCGGTCTCCGCCTCCCAAGTACGGGGATTACAAGCATTGCACCACCACGCCCGGCTGGAGTCATAATTTTTAAATCTGTATCAGGCAGACTGACAGAACTCTAAAGCTGCTTTTGGAGTGATAATCTTGCTCAGAGGCAGAGTTCACAACAGTCTGACTTCCCACTCAGACCTCCGGGACCTCCACCAACCACCTTATCCAGGGGTGATGGAGACAAGGGAGGTGACACCAACACCATTGTCATACAGTGAGACCAGGAGCTGCTCAGGGGCCAGACATTCTGACCCCATGGCTCAGTTACCCCTGCCGCAAAGAGTCAGCCAGCTGGGGCTTGCTGCCATGATCTGGGGTGCTTCGTGTGTGTGGGTGGGGGGTGTTTACTGCCATATGTGTTGCCTGTTATGTGTGTTGCCTATTGTGTAATGTGGTGTCTGTCCTAGGCATTACCTATCATGTGTGAGTGTATGGGTCTCATCCAGGTGCCAGGAGCAGCCAGGTGTGTTTGGGGTTCTCATGAGGACTGGTAGCCACACCCCCACACTACTCCATGCTCGGCCACCATGGGTCTGCTCTGAGGAAGAATAGAAGAAATAAAAATTTTAGATAGGAAGGAGACAAATTGGGAAGGAAAGGAAAAAATTTTTAAAAAACTTCATATTATTTAGTTTCATTTTAACAGAGCTTGTTTGCTCTTAGGCAAAAGCAAGACCCACACTTTTAAATCATAATGGGCTAGCTCCATATCTGAAATTCCTGCGGCGATTAGACCCCAAAGAACAGTCTCACCTTTTGTCGGAGCCTCGATTTCCTGGGAACAAGATCCCAGAGGATTGCCCTGCACCCTGCCTTCCCCAGCTCTGTGTCTCTGCTTGGGATTCCTTTTTTTTTTTTTTTTTTTTTTTTTGCGGTACCGGGGATTGAACCCAGGGGCATTCTACCTCCGCGCTACACCCCCGGCCCTGTTTTTTATCCTTTACTGAAACCGGGTCTCACGAAGTTGCAGGAAGGCCTCACTAAGTAGCTGAGGTTGGCCGCGAACCCGGATCCTCTGGTCTCCGCCTCCCAAGTACTGGGATTACAAGTGTGCGCCACCCCCAAGAATTTACACCTTTTGTCAAGGAGACGGCCATCCCATGGTGCCCCATTTCCCACCATGTGCCCCTAGCCACTCCCTCTCTAGTGGGTCCTAGAAGAAAAGGATAGATTCTATCTGAGAGCCTCTTCGCTGCTCTTTGTCTCTCTTTGCCTCTCTCTGCTAGCCACTCTCATGCCTCTCTCTGCACCCCTCTGAGCCCCTCTCTACCGCTCTCTGCAGCGGCTCTCACAGACTCTTCAGATGACCTGCGTTTTCCCCAAACATGTATCTCTACTTTTTAAATTAAACCTCTGTCTTTTTCTCTGGCACGTGTTGAAATTCTTTTCCCATGCCAGGCGTGGTGGCGCATGCTTGTAATCCCAGTACTTGGGAGGCTGAGACCGGAGGATCCAGGTTCGCGGCCAGCCTCAGCTACTTAGTGAGGCCCTCCGCTACTTAGTGAGACCCTGTTTCAAAAATAAAGAATAAAAAATAGGGCTGGGGGTGTAACTTGGAGGTAGAATGCCCCTGGGTTCAATCCCCAGTACTGCAAAAAAAAAAAAAAAAGAAATTATTTTCACCACGGAAGCCAAGAACCTACAGGAATTATCGCGTCTTCCCCTGACACACTACACCTGAGCCTTTGTCCTTCAGTGGAATGGGCATTTGAGATGACTTTGAATTGTGACAAGTATAAACACATTATCCAGACACCCCCTCATCTGGTTTGCCAGGTACACCCAAGGCCCATGCCTTGCCAAATAGCACCCTGCTTTCAGCTGCTCATTATCCCAGTGGGGTTGCCCAACTCTTACTGGAGTTTAGCTGGAATCCTGCTGGGGATGTTACCACACCTGCTTTCCGATGGATGCCAAGGGGGACCTGGAAGGACAGAACACAGGCTCTCCTCTGAGCCTGCCGGTCTCCCTGTGTGACGGTTTCTAGGTCTGTTTGCCACTGAAAGTGAGGCAGGCTGCTTTCCCTCCAGAATTTAGATGGCAGGGGGTGGGGGACTGGGGATTGAACCTAGGGGCATTCTACTCCCAGCTACATCCACCAGCCCTTTTTTTTAGGGTCTCACTAAGTTGCTGAGGCTGGTCTCAAACCTGCGATCCTCCTGTCTCAGCCTCCCAAGTATTGGAATTACAGGTGTGTGCCACCATGCCAGCCAAGCTAAATTTAGAAAAATATGTATTTTTTTATTTTGGCAGTACTGGGGATTGAACCCAGGGGCATTCTACCTCCGGGCTACACCCCCAGCCCTATTTTTTATTCTTTATCTTGAAACAGGGTCTCATAAGTTGCGGAGGGCCTCACTAAGTAGCTGAGGCTGGCCACGAACCTGGATCCTCCCATCTCAGCCTCCCAAGTACTGGGATTACAAGTGTGCGCCACCACGCCTGGCTAGAAAATTCAAAATCTCCTGCCGGTGGCCTTATTTCCTACAGGGCCTGGGGACCTTGGAGCCACCCTGCTAGTGGGTCTAACACATCTTCTCTTTTCTGGAGACTGATAGACTGAAAGGAGCCTGCGGCTCAGATGGGTGGGCTACCTGCTAGGCCACGGAGCTTGGCCTCAGGGCCTGTTGGAGGCTCAAGTGGGGTGGGAAGAGTCACAGGACGTGGCAGGAGACTCCATGAGAAGGGCGCTCAAGCTGCTGCAGAGCTGAGACAGGGTGTCTGGCTTTCAGCAAGAGGTCAAGGGGCTGTGAGGAGTGGGCGTGGCCCCAGCACAGGATCTGTGGGGATGCAGGTGGGGACCCCATGATCCCCCACAGCCCCTTGACTGTCCTCACCCCATCATCCAGAGCTCTTCGCCCTGGCGTCTTAGTCTCCCCTGGAGAAAGGGTCGCACCCACAGGCATTATATGGAGTCTGGTCCTCCACCAAATTCTGTCCAGAAGGACAGTGACCAAGTGTACCTGGGCTCGAACAATCTCTTCCCAGGCCCGCATTGGCTACGGGGTCACCCCAACGCGGCTCTGAAGTGGACTTTGCCTGCAGAGTGTCCTTGCGGGCAGGCGTACTGAGACCAGTAGGAAGGGCTGGGGATGGCTGGCGCAGGCTACTCAGAATGACAGTGGGGACTCTGGAGTCTGTCCTGCCCTCTAGACCAGGAGGAACTACTTCGATCACTTCGACACACGCACCTCTGCTGAGGTCCCTGTCAGCGGTTCCAGCGGCCCCTCGCTCCTGGGACTCGCCAAAAACCAATGGGTGAGGGGAGGGGCGGGGCCTCCGGGCGGGAGGGCGGGGCCTCCGGGCGGGAGGGCGGGGCTGAGAGGGGCACGCGGGGCGGGGTGAGCCCTCCCTCCACCCCTCGGTTCTCAGGGGTAAAGGCTGCCTGCCTCAGTGCCCCAGGGGCGGGGCCAGCCAGACACACACCCCAGTCCTCTCTGGCCCCCCCCCGCGGCCGAGACTCCCCAGTCAAGATAACACAAAAATCTCTTTATTGCTCATTTTCTATAAAGAGTCGTGCCTCTGGGTGGACCCTGGGGATGGTCGGTGCAAAGCGCGTCGCAAGCCGTCGGGCCTGGACTGGGGGCGGGAGGGGGCTGAGGGTGCAGCGTGCAGGATCACGTGTTCCCTGCTCGGGGCGGGCAGGACCGGCCGGGCGCAGCGGGTCTTGGGCTGGGCTCCTGGATGGCGGCCCCTTCTGGGGTTTCCGCTGTGAGTTCCCTCCGAGCGGGGCGGAGGGGTCTCACCTCGCTGCAGAAGTTCCAGGTGACCCCGGGCTCTGGGGAGGACGTTCCCCAACACAGGAGAGGGAACGGGGGTCCTTCTTGCAGAAGGCGCAGGACTCGGGGAGGACGGCGACATGGTAAACTGAGGCCGGCGAGCAGGGAAGCTGAGTCCGAGGGCCAGGCCGGCGCCCGGGGTCCCTCACTGCTCCTCGGGCCCGTCGCCCCCCAGCGCCTGTTCGTAGGGGCAGGGCCCCGCGGGCGCCGCCTCCTCCTCCGCACAGTCCCCGCCGCCGCCGCCGCCGCCGCCGCCGCCGCGCTCGCCCTCCGAGTCGCTCTCGTCCGAGTTGTCCTCCTCCAGGTAGCGGTAGCCCTGCACCTTGTGCTGCGGCCGCGGAATGCGGGGCTGGCGCGGGACCAGCCCCCGCCGCAGCTTCCGCTCCATCCACAGGTAAGACGCCACGGCCGCCACCAAGGTCACCAGCAGCACCGCCAGCTTGGCCTGGGCGCAAGGCGCGGGGTGAGGGGACCCTGCCTCCCCCACCCACTCCCATTCCCGGCTGGCAGCCCACGCCCCCCCTCTGGATCCTTCTCCCTCCCATGATCCTCCTCGCTCCCTAACCTCAGCTTCCCCACCCCTGCACCCACACTTCCAAGGCACATTCCTGACGACAAGGTTCAAATCCCAGCTCTGTTCCTTACAGCCACCATACCCCGGGGGTGGGGGGGTCTCAGTTTCCCTAACTGTAAGAGGGGAAGATGACCATCCCTTGGCCTCACAGGGTCAAAGGTGAAGATTTGATAGTCTGGATGTGGGCTTGGCCCTTCCTGACCAGGGCTATGCCATCACTGAAACACGCAGGCCACAGTAATGCTTTGCAAACAGAATCCGACTATAATCTACAGCCAGAAACAACTGTGCATCCAGCTCAGCAAGCACATTGTCTGCTACCTTCTATTCTATTTCACTTTTTGTTTGTTTGTTTGTTTTGCAGTACTGGGGATTGAACCCAGGGGCATTCTACCTCCAAGCTACACCCTCTGTCCTATTTTTTATTCTTTATTTTGAAACAGGGCCTCACTAAGTTGCTGAGGCCCTCACTAAGTAGCTGAGGCTGGACCCTCCTGTCTCAGCCTCCCAAGTACTGGGATTACAAGAGCCACCACGCCTGGCTCTATTTCACTTTTTTAAAAACGTTGGTCAGGACCTGCTAAACTGACCTGCTGTGGTTGGGGAGCAGAGGACAAGGCCCCTGAGCTGGGGTGTAGCTCAGTGGCAGAGAGCTTGCCTAGCATGAGAGAGGCCCTGGGCTCCGCCCCCAGTACCACAGGGGGAAAAGCAACAATAACAACAACAAAAAACAGAGGCTCCCTTTCAGACCCTGAAGTGAGACAGACCCCCGCGTCCAGGAGCCCAGCAGCTGGCGATCAGGTGACCAAACAACCCACAAGGATAAAGTGAATTGTGGATCCCTTCAGAGCTGGGTAAACTGAGTCTGGCGGGAGGCAAGGCAGTAAGTGGGGTGCTGGGTTGGGGCCACCCAATGGGTTGAGGGAAGGGGTCCTTGACCCAGGGCCAGACCTTTTGGAAGTGGTTCCCTTTAGGAGGCCGTGAGCACAAAAGGGTGCTCACAAAGTCTCTGTTACCTGGGGGGGGGGGTAGAACCCCAAACCCCACCCAGCCTCACCTTCATGGGCAGGCTGGAGCCCAGGTACACGGCGAAGATGGCCACGGCCTGCCACCAGTGGTAGATGGTGAAGATGAAGTCCTGCCTTTCCTTGTCCTCGTACAGGATTCCCAGGAGTGCTGCAGGCGGGCGGGACAGTGGGATACAGGTGTTCTCTGAGGCCTCGGGCTACTGACCTCCCACCTGTGACTCTCTTAGGCTCCACAATGGTCGGGTCCAAGAGCCCCAGAGCCCTAAGAAGCACTGTATGCTGGTCCTTGCCCGCCCTCTAGTGGAGATCCTGGTTATCACGCTGCCCAGGTGAGCCTGGGGTGCAGGTGCAAGTAGGTCTCACTCTGGCCAGGTGTGGCCCCGGAAGTAGAAAGCTCTATGCTTAGGGGTGTCCTGTCCTTGACCCCAGCCATGCAGTGCCAAGTGCACAGGAGCTGTTTTTCTTCCTCCCCAGAGCTAGGGAGGGTATACTTTTTGCAGCAACCAACATTCTGCAAATCAAACCTGAAGGGGGCTTGTTTCTTAAAGAGTTCTCCCTGGGTAGGTAGAAAGAGTGCTGGATGCCGGGTGTGGTGGTGTATGCCTGTAATCCCAATACTTGGGAGGCTGAGATAGGAGGATCACAGGTTCGAGGACAGTCTCAGCAAGTAGTGAGACCCTCATCAACCTAGCAAGACCCTGTTTCCAAATAAAAATAAAATCGGGCTGGGGGTGGGTGTAGCTCAGAGGTACAATGCCCCTGAGTTCAATCCCCAGTACCACAAAAATAAATAAATAAATATTTTAAGCCAGGCATGGTGGTGCATGCTTGTATTCCCAGTACTTGGGAGGCTGAGACAGGAGGTTTGCAGGTTTGAGTGCAGCCTCAGCAAGTAGTGAGACTCTCATCAACCTGGTGAGACCCTGTTTCAAAATAAAAATAAAATCAGGCTGGCGTGTAGCTTGGAGGTGGAATGCCCCTGGGTTCAATCCCCAGTACCAAAAAAAGAAAAGAAAAGAGAAGAGAAGAGAAGAGAAGAGAAGAGAAGAGAAGAGAAGAGAAAAGAAAGAGCGCGCTGGACAGGGAGCCAGGAGACTCAGATTCAAATGCTAGGACTGGAAGGTGAAGAGGGGCGGCGTTAGAGATGCAGAGATGTGGATTCAAATGTTGGCTCTGTGGGTGATTTGGGTCAAGTTACTTCATTCCCCAGAGCCACCCTTTCCACTGTGTTAGGAAATTCTAAAGTGAAAAGACCAGCACGGAACCCAGCAGATTGTGGGAGATGCTTGTTCTTAACAACTTTGCCAGGTTCAGGGCATGAACACGCTTGTCCTGTGGCCCAGGGTGACATTCAAAGCCATTAATGGCACCGGCCTATCAGAACAGATGCCAGCCTGGATGGTCAGCATCGTTGCACCCATGTGTACCCCAGCTGCACGTCACCGGCACGCACCCACCTGAGTGCAGAGAGCATTACACAGCTGGAACCTGACCCACCCCGCCTTCTGCAGACAGGACCCACTTCCCCCGTGCCTCACCCCCAGCTGCCCGGACTTGGGCTCTGGACTCTGGTGCTGGCAAGACTGGTTCGGGGCTTCATGCGTGCTCCTGACTTTTCTCCACAAAAAGGCCCAGATCTGGGCCTGTGTGTGTAGGACGGTGGTGAACACTTGCCGAACATGCACGGGCCCTGAGTTTAGTCCCCAGCATTCAAAAGAAGAGAAAAAGGAGGAAGGAAGGGGTGAGGGGTAAGGAGGGAAAAAGAGAAGGAAGGAAGGGAGGGAGGGAGGGCGGGGAAAGGAAGGAAGGAAGAAAAAGAAAGAAGAAAGAGAGAGAGAAAGGAAAAGAAAGAAAGAAAGAAAGAGAGAGAAAGAGAAAGGAAGGAAGGAAGGAAGGAAAGAAAAGAAAAGAAAAGAAAAGAAAAGAAAAGAAAAGAAAAGAAAAGAAAAGAAAAGAAAAGAAAAAAGAAAGAAAGAAGAGAGAGAGAGAGAAAGCTAGCTGACAGGGCATGGTGGTGCGTGCCTATAATCCCAGTACTTGGGAGATTGAGACAGGAGGATCTCAGGTTCGAGGCCAGCCACAGCAACTTAGAGAAACCCTGTTTCACAATAAAAATAAAAGCCAGGCATGGTGGCACACACTTGTAATCCCAGTACTTGGGAGGCTGAGACCGGAGGATCCGGGTTTGCGGCCAGCCTCAGCTACTTAGTGAGGCCCTCTGCAACTTAGTGAGACCCCGTTTCAAAATAAAGAACAAAAAATAGGGCTGGGGGTGTAGCTTGGAGGTAGAATGCCCCTGGGTTCAATCCCTAGTTCCACACAAAAAAATAAATAAATAAAATTAAAAAATAAAAATAAAATAGGGTTGGGGATGTGGCTCCAAGGTAGAATGCCTCTGGGTTTAATCCCTAGCACAAGAAAGAAAAGAAAAGAAAGAAAGAGCGAGGAGAAAAATGGGCCTAGTTCTGTACCTACACCTGGGGTGTGGACAGGGCCACCTGCTCCCATCCACATTCCCCAGGGCAGAGACTCCCAACATCTGCTCCTGGTGACTTGGAAACTCCGCAAGGCAGGCCCTGTCTCCTGTTATGAAAAGGAGGAGTCCCTGGCACGTTTTTCACTTTCCCTAAGGACTGTGCACACCACCCCATGTACTCACAAGATCTCACACCCGCCTCGTCGGTGTGAGAGGGCCGGATACCCGCTCTGGAGTGTCAACCGAATGGCCACGGCATGGCACTCCCACACCTGCTGCCAGTGTGCACACGATTTCCTGCCACCCCTGGACTGTCCACAGGAACTTCCCACCCACCATTGCCACGTTCACAGAACCCACGGCAGATCCTCGGTGTGTCCATGGGACCCTGCATCTGTGCCTGGGATGTCAGTGCCCACGCCTGCCCAGAGGTTGCCACGCCCCCCAGTCAGCCCAGTGTCCCAGCTGTACTCACTGCTGAGTCCCGTCTTGTTGAGGGCACTGCCCACGCCCCAGAGGACGGCTGCCAGGTAGAGCATCCAGCTGTGTAGCAGGACCCGAGGCACAGGGGCCCAGAAAAAGAAGCTGAGGATGAGCAGCAGGTGCAACCCTGCCCCGGCCACCAGGGGCACCGAGCGTGGCAGCCACAGTCCCAGGAGGCCCAGGATGGAGGCGGCAGAGGCACCCAAGCCATAGGCCACGAGCAGGTAGGCCAGCCGTTCCAGCCCCACGGAGCACACGCCGTAGCCCTGAGGGGACAGGAGGAGGACAGGGAGGTCAGATGCCCTGGCCCTCCCCAGGTGAGATGTCACTTTGGGCCATACCTTGCCCTCTCTGGACCTCCTGGGTGCTATAACTCCCTCCAAGGCTGGTAGGAAGGTTCCGGGTATGTGTGGGGGTCAGACTAGTGAAAATGTGTGAACAGTGTCCCCAGAAATCAAGGGCTGTACCCCATGTGAAATCAAATGCTTTATGGATGTTGTCCCATTTCAACTTCAGAAAGGTTAAACTTGCCCAGGGCAGCCGGGCATGGTGGCACACGCCTATAATCCCAGTACTTGGGAGGCTGAGACAGGAGGATCTCAAGTTTTTGTCTTTGGTTTTTTTTTGTTTTTTTTTTTTGCGGTACTGGGGATTGAACCCAGGGGCATTCTACCTCCGAGCTACACCCCCAGCCCTATTTTTTAGTCTTTATTTTGAAACAGGGTCTCACTAAATTGCGGAGGGCCTCACTAAGTAGCTGAGGCCGCGAACCTGTATGCTCTGGTCTCAGCCTCCCAAGTACTGGGATTACAAGTGTGCGCCACCACGCCCAGCTAGGATCTCAAGTTTGAAGCCAGACTCAGCAATTTAGCAAGATCCTCAGCAACCTAGCAAGATCCTGTTTCAAAATAAAAATAAAGCCGGGTGTGGTGGTGCACACCTGTAATCCCAGTACTTGGGAGTCTAAGACAGGAGGATCGCAGGTTGGAGGACAGTCTCAGCAAGTAGTGAGACTCACCAACCTAGAGAGACACTATTTCAAAATAAAACTAAAAAATAAGGCTGGGGGTGTAGCTCAGAGGTAGAATGCCCCTGGGTTCAATCCCCGGTACTACAAAATTAAATTTAAATTTAAATTTAAATTAAATAGGGCTGGGGTGTAGCTCAGAGGTAGAATGCCCCTGGGTTCAACCTCCAGTACAAATTAAAAAAAAAAGTTTGCCCAGGGCAAAGGAGACAAAAAAGAGAAGAGAGAAAGAGATGGAAATATTTGGGACATATATATATATATATATATACACTTAAAAATTACTTGCTGAGCTGGGCATGGTGGTGCACGCTTGTAATCCCAGTATTTGGGAGGCTGAGACAGAAGGATTGCAGGTTCGAGGACAGCCTCAACAAGTAGTGAGACTCTCAGCAACCTAGCAAGACCCTGTTTCAAAACAAAAATAAAATAGGGCTGGGGGTGTAGCTCGGAGGTGGAATGCCCCTAGGTTCAATCCCCAGTACATTAAAAAAGTTAAAGCCGGGCGTGGTGGCGCACGCTTGTAATCCCAGTACTTGGGAGGCTGAGACAGGAGGTTCGCCGCCAGCCTCAGCTGCTTAGTGAGGCCCTCCACAACTTAGTGAGACCCTGTTTCAAAATAAAGAATAAAAAATAGGGCTTGGGGTGTAGCCCGGAGGTAGAATGCCCCCCCGTTTCAATCCCCAGTACCACACACACACACAAAAAGTTACCTGCTGTTTACTTGCTGGGATTCAAATCTTTCATTGGTAATACTAGGCAGGCTGTGCTTACCAGGGTGAGACCAGTGCAGGCAAAGAGCACCTCAAAGCCGCTGTAGATAAAGAAGGGCACGAGGTGGCGCAGGCGGAAGTCACGCATGTGCTTGAAGGGCAGCTGGAAGATGTTGCCCCAGCCCACGCTGCGCAGGTCGATCTCCTCCGTGGGCCGGTAAGCGGCCCCGCACAGGCCCAGCACCTGCGGACAGGAGCTGTGAAGAGGTGACCCCAAACCCCTGGCTTCAGTTACACCTCAGCCCAAAGCCCCTCTCCAGACACACCCCCAGCTGCCTGCCCCACCTCCCAGCCCAAGGCCACGCCTCCTAGGCACACCCCCAGCTGCCTGCCCCACCTCCCAGCCCAAGGCCACGCCTCCCAGACACACCCCCAGCTGCCTGCCCCACCTCCCAGCCCAAGGCCACGCCTCCCAGACACACCCCCAGCTGCCTGCCCCACCT
>PVJS01051670.1:0-13890 GCA_004027185.1 Glis glis
CCCGGATTCTCCGGTCTCCGCCTCCCAAAGTACTGGGATTACAAGCGTGCGCCACCACGCCCGGCTAAAATCTTGAATTTTTAACACTCTTAGCATAGTTCATATGCACCTTAATGTTTGAGAAGACGATCTAAATTCCTTTATCTTTCAGTAATAAAACTAAGGACCAGAGGAAAAAAACATTTGGTTAATATTTCAATGCTAATTTGTGTCAAAGATGAGAAATAACCCTAATTTCCCAGCTCTCAGTCTAGTGCTATCTCTGCTAATTCACACTGGTACTGTTTCTGTGCTGTCAGTGCCAGAGAATATGAACACCTAGGCTCCCTGAAAACAAAACTGGAACAAGATGCATTCTGCTTATTCCAGAAGAAGTCCAAATCCAGTATTGCATTTCCTCAGATTTCCTATAGTTGTTCTCTGTCTTAGTCAACATTCTCACTGATATAATCCAAAATAACTGACCACATAACTTAGAGGAAGGAAGATTTTTTTGCTCACAGTTTTTTGGAGATCTTGGGTTCAGTTCATGTGAGGCCAGGTCTGCAGAGAATGGTGGTGGGAAGCAGAGAGAGAGGGAAAGAGCAAGGCTCTGCTCTCACATCATGGAGGCTAGAAGCCAGAGAGATAGCAAGCAAGCAAGGGGATTCAAAGACACAAGCACAACTCCTAAGGCCACACCCCCAGGTACCCACCTTCTCCAGCCACATCCCACTGGCCTAGGTTACCATCCAGATAAATCCACAATGGATTTATCTACTGATGGGATTACAACCCTTATGACTTAACTCTATCAACCCTGAGGTCTTCAGGGGACATCCTATATCTGACCATAACACTCTCCAAAATATACCTCTGATTAAATATAAAATAACCACAACTTTCATGCATAGGCAGTAATGGCTGATAATGTTATAAAACCTTGCCCCTTGGCCGGGCGTGGTGGCGCACGCTTGTAATCCCAGTACTTTGGGAGGCGGAGACCGGATAATCCGGGTTCGTGGCCAGCCTCAACTCTCTCTCTCTCTCTCTCTCTCTACGTAGTGAGGCCCTCCACAACTTTGTGAGACCTGGTTTCAAAATAAAGTATAAAAAATAGGGCTAGGGATGTAGCGCGGAGGTAGAAAGCCCCTGGGTTCAATCCCCGGTACCGCAAAAAAAAAAAAAAAAAAAAAACCTTGCCCCTTCCAATACTATTTACAAAGTCAACTAATTTCCCCAAAGTAGCAATATCCCAACCACCGTATAGTCAGGATGAAAGTAAAAGAAATGTGGGAACCAAATGAACCACAGGAGATACATTTGGGAGCAGGAGTTTACCTTTTCTTGTTTCCCTTAGCTCCTATTATGCATAAAGTCAGTCCTAATTAGCAATCATTTTAAAGATGGTCAGCTTAAAGACAATAATGTTTTAGTTATTATTCTCTTCTGGGGATTCCAGGCATCATAGAATTAACATTTTCTTCAGAAGTGCTATCAATTTCTTTCTGGTCATCTCAGAAGGAATTCCTCCCTTTCCTTTCCTGAAGTGTCCATCTGGTACTGAGAAGGCATTTCTAACTAAATTAATTAATTAATTTATTTATTTATTTATTTATTTTGCGGTACTGGGGATTGAACTCAGGGGCATTCTACCTCTGAGCTACATCCCCAGCCCTATTTTTTATCCTTTTTTATTTTGAAACAGGGTCTCACTAAGTTGCGGAGAGCCTCACTAAGTAGCTGAGGCTGGCCATGAACCTGGATCCTCCTGTCTCAGCCTCCCAAGTACTAGGATTACAAGCATGCCACCACCACACCCGGCTCTAACTAAATTTATGACTCTTGAACTCAGTTGATTCATCCAGCTGATACAATTTTACATTATGCAACATTGGATGCCTTGGAGCTCTGTTGGCCTAGGAATGTCTAATTGGCATCTGCTGAGATTGACATTCTATTACCTGCTGGAGCATATGTATCTGAATAACCTTCATACACTTATATAAACTGGGAATGAAGAACTAGCTGTGGCATTTAGATACATTATACCATGCAGTGTTTGGGACTTTTTTCAGAGGCTGTAGCAGAGCATCAGAAAGTTCATAAGCACATATAACCCCCACCCAATGCCTGAATATTTCAGTGAAACATTCCAATAACCCAGAGAGACACACAGTATTATAACCATCTGAAAGATTAAAATATGAAATATGATACTATATAAACAATTTATGTAACTATAAAACATAAATCATAACTTATTTATTCTGTAACTATAAAAATATGACGAAATTTTTGTTATGATTGAAATCTGAGGCAGATACACTGTAACTACCATGACAGAATAGAATATTACACCACAAATGTGTTTAGGGGGAATACAACCTCTGTTCAAAGGTGAGTTATCCTCTACTTGGAAAAAAGGGATTTACTGAACACTTACTACATGAAGAAGTAAAAGTCTGAGTCCTTAGGCTAGGGCTATTCATGAACATCTCTGAAAAACATAATATACCTAAATGAAATTACATGAAAAAAAGCAGTCAGCATAGTAGAAAGGATAGTGCAACCTGGAGGTAATACTCAACTTTTCCCAATCAGATTATGTACTTTGCAAGAGCCTGGACAACTGAATTATTCTCATTCTTTCTCTCTCTGTCTCCCCTCCCCCTCTCTCCCCTTTCCTCCCTCCTTATCTCATGTACACACATGTGTGCACGCACACACACACACACACACACACACACACACACACACACCAGCTAAGGGTGCAATCCAAAAGAAGAAAGGTTGATTGAAAAGGGCTACTGGGATAAATAATGTTTTGATGCTACACTCAATATTATAAACATTTCCACATTGCTTTTCAGAGGCTATATGGTATATTCTGTTAAATCCTGGGAATATTCCCCCCAACTGGCTTTTTATGATGCCTGAAATTTCCACCAATAGTAAAATGATTAAGACAATGGTTCTCATTTTATTGGGGGACAAGGGACGAATCAAAGTCTATATGGGGAGAGTATATAATATAAGTTATCACAAGATATACATTTGGGAGTGATAAAATATACAGGTATTGGAATATGGCTGCCTGAGATAATATCAGTCACTGATGCCTCCCAAATTTATAATCCAGCCAAGTACACATCCCCTGATCTCCAGACATATATATGACAGTGCTTGCTTAACATCTCCTACTCAGCCATCTAATAGGCTCCTAAAACATAACGCATCCAAAACCAAACTCTGGGCTTTCCCTCTCAAACCCACTCCTCCACCCAGATCCCCCATCTCAGTTGTCAAATCCCTTCTAATTGCTGAGGCCAAAAACTTTGGTGGCATCTCTCACTCCTATTTTTATTTCACATCCCACATCTTTTTGGTTAGCAAATCCTGCTGCTCCTACCTTCATTGTATTTCTTAAACTCAACTACTTCTCAACATTTCTACCACCAGCATCCTGGCCTAACCCACTATGATCTATTACATGGATTATTACAATGGCCCCCTAACTTATTTTCCTGCTTTTGTCACTGCACCCCATAGTCTGTTCTCAGCATAGCAGCTAAGGTTCTTTTTAAAACATAGATCATGTCTCTCCTCATCTGAAAACCTTGAATTTCTTCCTTCATAGTGCTAAAAGTTAAAATCTTTAAAATTGGCCCGAAAAGAGCCCCTTCCCCCACCACCACCCCTCTGACCTCATCTCCTTCTGGTTCATTCCACTCCAACTCTCTCAGCCTCATTGCTCTTCCTTGGATACATTAGGCATGATTCCACCTCACATCTTTGTACTTTTTGTGCTAACTAGATAACTCTGACCCCATGTTTCTACATAGATTCTTCTTGCAACTCCTTCATGTTCTGCTCAATGTAATTATCCATGAGGCCTATCCTGCCCCTTTTAACACAATAACCATGCCCTCAGCTGCAGCCTTCCATATGATTTCCCTCAAACATTTTTCTCCATATTACTTTACTTTTCTATTTATTGTTCATCTCCCACACCAGAATGTAAGCTAAATGAGGACATGAACTGGCATGTGCTTTGTTCACTGCCATATCCCAAATACCTAGGATTGTTCCTGGTTAGAAACTAGAAAGTACTCAGTACATATTTGGTGATGAATAAATGATCCTAGGTAAGTTATGTAACATGTCTGCATCATAGTTGACCCATCTGTAAAATGAAGATAACACTGCTACCTATATCATAAAGTTGCTCTGAGGACTAAGTGAGTCAATACATGTAAAGAATCCGGCAAAATACCTAGCATACAGTAAGCACTCAATCCTTGTAGCTACTAATATTACTATTATCCATGAGGAGGGGATGAATGGATGCAGGAAAGGAGAAATTAAATACATTGACCAGGATCATTGAAATCTATGCAACTTATGTCTAGTGAGGTGAGGTGAGTGGGGTGGTGTGGGACAGATGACATGCTGTAACTAAGTCTTCCTTGGAGATGTTTGTAAAAATGTGAGTCCTACACAAAGACAATGCATATGATATATGATATGATACAATCTGTCTTAAGGTGACCTCTGAGTCCGTCATTGGGCTCACTTTTCCTTTTGGTTTCTAACAATGAAAACTTGCTGATCACCCTTATTGTTCCTATCACTCAGGTGAAGCTCCCAATGACACTAGTACCCAGGAACCAAGTGAAAGAACTCTCTACAAATCACCAAAAGAGTATATGCATATTAATTTCTAAACAGGTATGGGAAATTTCTGCTAGGAAAAGAGATATAATTTTCAAATAGCAAAACATCATTAGAGGCCAAGTGTAGTGAAATTTTAAGAATTTAAAAACACTGAATGGTAGTATTTTTGAGGCATTCTGCTTACTTTAAGTTCAGAATATAAATAACGTCTTAAATTAAGCTTTACAGATTTTGACAGTGCTAGTTGAAACTTTGGATATTTTCTTCCTGCCTTATTATGCTGGGAAAGGGGCCATGGGCAGTTTTCTTTCAGCACCTGAAAACAGTTCTATAAAAAGTTCATCAACCTTCAATTTGTTTCAATGACACATTTAGCTTTTCGATTCCAAAGTCTGCACCTGCTGCCATATTGTGAAGAAAACATTTTGAGGTGATTTTCCTCTGCCTGATAAAGGACAAGCATGACCTGAGCTAACCACTGAGGCACTTCATCACAATTTAAAAAGGTCTAGAGTACTCAAAAAGAATACATAAGTGGTAAACACACTGAGAAACCACCAAGCCTCAGGGGGGAGGGTGTGAGTCACCAAGTAAGCAAACAAGACCAGCAAAAGTGCTAGCTGAGGTTGAGTGAAATCTAGTCTTGATAGTGAAGGAAGAAGATAATCAGTATCAGTTGCAGCCCTAAGACCACCTGTGGTCTTGGAATCTGTCATTATTCCCCCACTAACCTTCCTTTCCTAAGTTTTCCCCAGGAAGAGAGGTCCACAGAATTCTGGATAAACTGCAACCTAAATATTGAAAGAATTGGATCTGGGAAGATGATGAGCACTGTGATGCCCTACCCAGACCGCCTTCCAATGACATACTTATTCCAGCTGCTGGAGACATCCTTCATCTATTAGTGCCTTCAAAGTTTATCTCATCTACAGAGAGACACTGTGTTCAAAGTTATGACACTTCTTAGAGTAGCACATATCCAGTGACTGATTGGTACGGGCAATTCTAGCCCAACTCAGGAAAACTACAAAGTACATTTGTAGCTCCAGATCTCCCTATGGGGCCAGCCAAGGTTACTGTTGAGCTTGCGGCTCAACTTCTCCTTCTACCCAGTCCTCCTTCCTTCCTCTCCATCCTACATGTGTTAGGACACAAAAGTACTCCTGAATTGACATCCTACAGTCTAAATGTCATCTCAGAGTCTGCTTCCTAGGGAACCCAATCCGTGACAACATGGATAATGATATAAGAAATGTCTAACACATACTAGTTCGCTAAATAGCCATCCATTCCCTTAATATTAATTGAGTTATTACTCTGTACCATTCACTATTCATAGGTATTTAGGAATTTTTCTTAGTTCTACTTGGAAATTATATGTATTTTCTTGGTGATTTATAAACATCTTCTTTACTTGGTTCTTAGGCACCATCATCAGGAACTTCAGCTCTGACATAGGAGAAAGCAGGGTCCTTAAACAGCAACCTTTTGCTCTGACTTGGACTAGAGTGGTTATGCATCTCTGAATAAGACAGATAAAATCCTGCTCTTGTGGATATTTTATTGAAGGAACACAGGTAAGGGACAGATGAATAAATAGCAATGTTTCAAATAATAATAAATATCATGAGAATAAAATGTAGGAAGATGTAATAGAAATTGAATTGGCATGGCTAATTTATATTGTGTTGTCATGAATGGCCTCAATGAGGAAGTGATGATTGAGCCAGTCTGCCAGACAAACATCTGTAGGAATAGCATGCCAGGCAGAGGGAAACACAGGTACAAAGGCCTTAATGTGCAAATGAACTAGTCATGATTCACAACTGAAAGGTTAATGTGACTATAGTATAAGTGAAGGAAAGTAGTAAGCGATGAGGTTAGAGAGATGGCCAGGTGTCAAATCACAGTAGGGTTTGAGTTTCATTCTAAGTATATTAGGAATTTATTAGAGTATTTCAAGCAGAATAGTGGCATCATCTGATGTGTACATTTAAAAATAACTCTAGCTACCATGAAAAAGTTTCTGAAGAAGATTGAAAATGGGAAAATGTGGAAGTACTCATTAGGGATAATGGTAATTTGGGCCAGGATGGTAAAAATGAAAGTGAAAGCCAGGTGCAGTCAAACACCCCTGCAATGCCAAGATGTGGGAGGCTAAGACAGGAGGATCAGAGGTTTGAGGCCAGCCTCAGCAACTTAGCAAACCCTCAGCAACTTAGTGAGATCCCATTTCAAAATAAAATAAAAAGGGACTAGAAATGTAGCTCAGAGGTAGAATCTCCATCTATCCACCCATACATACATACATAAAATGGAAGTGAAAAAAAGTAGATATATTTTAAAGTTAGAGCAACCAGGCTTGTTGAGGAAATGGAAATGAGGGGTAAGGTAGGGGAGCCTTAGAGAAGGTTCCTACAGTTTGACTTGAGACAGTGAATTATAGTTCACTTGTCTATTGCTCCACTCAAACATATACTGAGCACTTTCTACATATCAAACACTATGCTGGGTGCTGAGGAGGTCAAAGTGATGAATCACGTGCAGCCTCAACATTCAGAGTTCAGATACAAGATATAGGATATATAGATGGCTATAAAGTGAGGTAAGACATGGTAAATGCCCCAAACTACATTTTTATTGTTCTTTAAATGTTTCATGCATATTCAAATTGACCTTATCTTATTGTAAATAAATCTTATTGTAACTAAATTGACCTTATCTTATTGTAAATTTTTACTTTATGAACTTGTAGTTTTGACTCTTTCAAAATAACAGTTATGCAGGGCGTGGTGGCATACACCTGTGATCGCACTACTTGGGAGGCTGAGACAGGAGGATCGCAGGTTCAAAGACAGCCTCAGTTACTTAGTGAGGTTCTCGTCAACTTAGCGAGACCCTGTCTCCAAATAAAAAATAAAATAGGCCTGGAGGTATAAGGGTCTGGGTTCTATCCCCAGTACCAAAAAAACCCAAAAACCAAAATAACAATTAATTTAAACACACATTGCACAGCTCTACAGAAATGTTTTCCTTATATAGTTATTATGTAAGCTTTTTTCTGTATTTAAACTATTTTTAAACATTTTTGTTTAAAACTAAAACAAAACACAATATTAGTCTAGGTCTAATACAGGGACGATATCACTGTCTTCTACCTACATATATTGTGTCTCTGGAAGAGCTTCAGGGCGATGACACACAAGGAGCTGTCATCTCCTGTGATAGCAATGCCTTCTTCTGGAACAATTCCTGAAGGGCCTACCTGAAGTTGTATTACAGTTAAATTTTGTGTGAACATCACAGAGGATACTTAGAAGGTATATACTCTAAAATAACAATTAAAGTATAGTATAGTAAATACACAAACAAGTAACAAAATCATTTGTTATCAAGTGTTATATACTATATATGTATGTGCTATACTTCTTTTGATGATCCTGTGGATTGAACTCAGAGCCACACACATGCTAAGCAAGTGCTCTACCACTGAGCCACAGGACTGAGCTACATCCCCAGCCCTTTATGTGCTATGCTTTTATAGGATTGGCAGAGCAAGTTTACACCATCATCACCACAATACAACTACAATGTTATTACTGCTATGACATCACTAATGATATGGATTTCTCAGCTCTACTATAAACTTATGAGACCACCATCATATATACAGTCTTCATTGACCAAAATGTCATTAGGTGACACATGACTATGCTTGGTATTAAAGAAATATATGCTAGCTATTGGATGATCAACACTCCCTGAGATATTTATGAATGTTTATACCCTTTAAAGAATTGAAGTCATTAACTATTTTATATTTGTCATAAAACAGACTAATCTTAACACCAAATGTGTTCTGTCTAAAGGTAGGGAAATGGATTTTTATAATCCATGCAAAATGTATGTTTTGTGTTAAAAGACTGATACATGAATTCAGAAAAAAAACAGCCACCAGTTCCAATACTTAACTATTGACTGCAGTAGAGAGTAATTTTCCACAATACTCTCTGCATTTCTTACTTAGAAAAAAAAACCTGCTGATTTTCAGATGAAGACATGGCAATCTTGAAAAGACTATATATTCTAGACTCATTTGCAGCTAGGTGTGCCCTCATGACTAAGTTCTGTCTAACAGAATGAGAACAGAAATATCTTCCCACTACTTCCTTTTTCCAGCTGGCTAAAAAATATTCATGATGACTAGACTGGAACAACTTTTTGGACTGTGAAATAGGAATGTTGAGAATGACAAAGATATAGCACATGAAGAGACTATTTCCTGAATAACTATCGAGCTGCTAAACCAGACCTAGAATGCTCATCTTATTTAATTTACATGAAAAAGAAAATTTGGCCATGTTTAAGGTACTATTACTTTGGGTTTTCTGTCTTTCAGCAAATCTCAATTTTGATATAGTGAACATGTAACTAATTTAGTTATGTAAATTAAGTAATCTGTGTGTTAAAATGTCATAGCTTAAGACTAAGCATAGAAAATTGCTTATATGAAAACAATTTTTAAAGAAATGATCAATATAATATTCCTATTACATTCAGAATTCCCATGTGTTTTCCAAGAAGTCATGAACATATCAAAAGAAGGTATTTGGAATTTGTCCTAAGATCATTCAGTAAAATGAGCAATATTTATTTCTCAAAATCTATTAAAACTCAGTAAGAACAGAAAGTCTAAGCACTTGAGCCATGACCTGCTCCTCCCTCCTCCCTTCATTCCCTTTTTTGCAACACAATGGAAATTCTAATCCTGTGAGTGTGGGAAGGAAAAAGAGTTCTGTGTTCTTTACTGCATTTATCAATAATAAAAGATTCTATAAAAATTCCAAGTGCCTTGAATTGAAAAAAATAACAAAATTAGAAAATTCATACTTCAAAACATACTAAAAATCCACAGTAATTAAAACATTATGGTTGTAGCATAAGGATAGTAATATAGACTTAAAGTAATAAAATCCAGAGTCCAGAAATAAACCATTATATTTATGGTCAATTGTTTTTCAACAAAGGTATCAAGACAATTCAATAGGGAAAACAATGATTTTTCAACAAATACTGGTGAGACAACTGATATATCCATGTGATAAAAAATGAAGTTTGGACTCACTGTACACCATATGCAAAAATTAACTCAAAACAGACTATAAACTTAATGTAGGAGCTAAAACTATACAATTATAAATAGAAAACACAGGAGTAAATTGCCCCATCCTGACTTTAAAGTAGGAAAATATTTCTTCTATATGACACCAAAATGCACAAGCAAAACTAATAAATTATACTTTATTAAAATAAAAACTTCTGTGCAAAGGATACCATCATGACAATAAAAAGATTAAAAATCAGAGAAATATTTATAGATCACATATATCATAAAGGACTTATATCTAGAATATATAAAGAATTCTTACAATAATAAAAGACAACCTAACATGAAAATACATAAATGATTTAAATAACTATTTCTCAAAAAGATACACAAATAGCCAATAAGCACATGAAAACATGCTCAACATCAGTAGTCATTAGGAAAATACAAATCAAAAGCACTTTACTTGCACTAGGATGGTTATAATAAGACAGATAATAACATCTGTCTACATCTGTCTATAAGAATGTAGAGAAATTAGAGTTCTCATATACAGCAGTTAGGTATATAAAATGGTATAGTTGCTCTGTAAACACTTTGGAAGTTCCTCAAAAGTTAACTATTAATTTACCATGTATACCAACAATTCTAATCCTAGTTATGTAAGAGAAATGAAAACATGTGTCTACACAAAAAACATGCACATGAATGTTCACAGCATTATTCATCACAGCAAAAATTGGATAAAAGCCAAGTATTCATCAATTGATGAATGGATAAATGAAAGTATATACTTAGAATATTATTTGGTCCCAAAGAGAAATGGAATACTGATAAATACTACAATATGGAAGAAGCTTAAAAACAATATTCTAAACTGGATGCAGTAGTACATGCCCGCAATCCCAGTATTTGGGAGGCTGAGGCAAGAGAATCACTAGTTCAAGGCCAGTGTGTGATAATTTAGCAACACTCCATTTTAAAATTAAAAAGTCTGGGGGTGTATATCAGTGGTAGTACATCCCTGGGTGCTATCCCTAGTACCACAAAAATATTCTATGTGAAAGTAGTCATTCTTGAAAGATTATATATTGTATGATTGCATTTATATACAAGGGAAGTAAATAAATGTTTGACTAGAGTGTAAAGATTGGAGGAAAACAGGAAGTGAATATTTATGGGTATGGAGATTTCTTTTGGGGGTGATAATGCTATAAAATTGGTTATGTGTCCCCCCCAAATTCAAATGTTGGAAACTTAAGACCCAAGGCAACAGTGTTGGGAGCAGTACCTAATGGAAGTGTTTTTTCAGGCATAAGGATGGAATGGATTAATATCACTATAAAAAGAACTTGTTGTTGGTGGTGGTGGTGTTTTTTTTTTTTTTTTTTTGGTGGTACTTGGGATGGAACCCAGGGGCATTCTACCTCCGAGCTACACATTCTACCCTATTTTATATTTTTGAAACAGGATCTTAATAAATGGCTGAAGGCCTCAATAAGTTGCTGAGGTTGCCCTTGAACCTACCATCCTCCTGTTTCAGCCTCCCAAGTACTGAGATTATAGGTATGCACCACCACACTCAGCAGACTTGGTTCATTTTTTCTTGTCTTCCACCTTCTACCTTGTGGAAACACAGCAAGATATCCCTTAACATATGTCAGTACCTTGATCTTGGATGTCCCAAACTCCAGAAGTGCAAGAAATAATTTTCTGGATTTTATAAACTAACCAGTCTGTGGTATTTTGTTATAGCAGCACAAAACAGACTAAGGCAATTGTGGTGATCCTTGCATGAGTCTGTGAATATACTATAAACCATGAAAGAAGCTGACTCTATTTATAATGGTATCTTATATATGCTAAGGAAAACTGCCTGAAGTTACTATATTGGAAATCTGAAGTCTGTTTGCATACTTATGGCATCCAAGGGACAGCCTGACTGGTAATGTGTAGTTCAATTGATTTCAGCCATCAGCATGGCATTACCTACCAATCTCCTACCTTCCCCCAGCCCCCACCAGAAGCAGGTAGCTTGAGGGATGGAAACCAGCACTTCTTAAATGGCTTCCTCCTGCAAATATAGGCAATAAGGACCTTGTGTTTTAAATGTTGGGTTTTTGTGTTCTGACTGTGGGTTGCCACTCTAATCGCTGAGGTACTGGCATAGAAGCTACCCACCAGTGTTTCAAATCACACATGCTGAAGCAACTTCCATGAGATTTAAAGGAGGCACACTTGTGGTTTTGGACATTCAAAAATAGCCACATATATGTAGAAATTTAGAAAGCCACTATGCATGCCTGGAGAAAAAATGGAGGCCACTAAGGAACTGAAAAAAACTTAAGATTTCATATCTGGCTGATTCCTGCAAACCCAAAATAAGGTAATCTGACTTCTAGAAATACAGTATAAAATTTAAATGTCAAGTTTTAACAATAAAGTAATCATAAAGCAAACAATGAAAAAGGAAATGCTGGCCCATTCAAAGGGACAAAATCAATTTTTAAAATGTACCTGGGGAAGCCCAGATTCTGGAATTACCACACAAGTATTTAAAATAACTATTAAACATGTTCAAAGAGCTAAGAGAAAACATAGACAAAGAGAGAAAAATGAACAAACAAAATAAGAATACCAATAAGGAAAGGGAAGTTATAAAAAGGAACCAAAAAGAAATTCTAGAATTAAAAATATTGTAATTCAAATCTAAAATACACTGAGGGGTTCAAAAATAGATTTGAACAAGCAGAAGAAAAAATCAGCAAACACAAAGATGGAAAATTGAAATTATCAACCTGAGGAGAAGAAAAAAGAATGAAGGAAAGTAAACAGAGCCTAAAAGATCTGTGGCACACCACCAAATGGATGATCATATGCACTGTGGAAATTCTACAGAGAAAAGAGAGAAATGAGAAATAATGAATATTTGAAGAAATAATGGCTGAAGTTTTCCAAAATTTATGAAATACATGAATCTAAATATCCAAATTCTTCAGTATGATAAAGGATATGATGAAAAACCCACAGCTAACATTATATTCAATGTTGAAAAGCTGAAAATATTCTCCCTAAGGTCAAGCAAAACAAAGATGCCTGCTTTCACCATTGCTATTCAAAATTCTCCTGGAATTTCTAGCCAGAACCATTAGACAAGGGAAAGATATGGAGTCATCCAAGTTGGAAAGGAAGAGGTAAAACTATTAGCAGATGACATGATTCAGTATATAGAAAATCCCAATGAATCCCCAAGAAAGCTATTAGAGCTACTTAATAAATTTAACATAGTTACAGGGAATCATATCAACATGAAAAAACCAACTGCACTTCTATACACTAGCAATGAACAATCCAAAAAGGAAATCATGTCTACTTAAAATAGCAACAAAAATTTAAATACTTAGGAATAAATCTAAGAAAAGAAATTAAACTACTATACAGTAAGAACTATAAAATATTAATATGCCAATACTATTAAAAGTGATCAAAAGAATCAATGTGATCATTATGAAAATTCTCTGCAGAAATAGAAAAGTTAATCCTCAAATTCATATAAAATTTCTAAGAGATCTAAATAACTAAAACAATCTTGACAAAGAACAAAGATGGAAAACTCACAGTTCTTGACTTTCTATAAAGCTTCAGTAATTAAAACATTTTGATACTAAAATAAAGGCAGGCATATACACCAAATGCAACAGAAAGCCCATGAATAAACAATCTCATGTATGGTCAATTGAAGTTTAACAAAGATATCAAGATTAACTGCCGGGGTCCAGCCTTGACCGGTCCAAGGGAATCCCTGAAAGAGGTGTAGGGTCAGCGAGGGAATGAGAGACAGGAGGCTCAGCAGTTCAGTGAAGCTGCAGGCAATGTCTCTGCCCAGTGAGCATCAGACTTTATTTTTATACCTTTTTTACATCAGGAAGTCTTAACACGAACAGTGTTCTGCTTAGTACATCATGAAAAATATTTTTTACTTAGTACATCATAGGACTCTTTACAGTGCAGTCATTTACCCACAGTTATTAACAACCCATTGTCCAGATGGTCACAACATGTTCCCCACCAATTACTCAGGTCCCATGCAAACTTGTGTTTCTTCCCACAATGTAATCATTTGCATT
>PVJS01051671.1:0-13890 GCA_004027185.1 Glis glis
GAGAACCCTCAGTGGTGCAAGGGAAGGGGTACAAGGGAAGGGGAAGGGTAAGAAAGTAGTGAATCTATGGAATTACTGTCATAAACAATGTGTATATATGAGATTATACCAACATCATTCTCATTGCTACATGTGGGGGGGAGGAGGGGGGGAGGCAGGGGGGAGGGACACCAAGAGCTGTGTGCATGTATGTTAACACCAAACTATACTCATTGTGATGTGAGACTATAATGCACCAATAAAAATATAAAAAAATAAAAAATAAAGATACTGTCTATTTGTACACTCTATCCTAGTTAAATAACATGGACATGAAAACAGACAAATATGGCTTTTCCCTGGACAGAATCATCACCAATGCCCCTATAGCAGACGCAGCCCTAAACTGCTTACATGAATTCAAACTTAGAGTCCTCTGGGATGACACCAATATGCTGTTAGCAGTGATGATGTCAGAGATACTAAAGACACAATCAGAATGTATGGATCAATGTTTAACAAGCAGCTTCCTAGGGACACAATGCTTTGATCTGTAGCATTGCTCAATTTTGTGGTATAAGTGCTTTCATGATGGCTGGCTCTTTGCTAGCAGTACGACATCACTGAACTGAATTCAGAAAAGATGCACAGGATTGCTATTTTGTAAATCAATATGACTCCATTTTAGCAAATCAGTGGATGTACCCAAAGGATCATGTCATATTTACCCAAGGCAAAATTAACATCAGATTGATCTTTAGTGAAATCATAGGATGTCACTATCCAAAAAGTTTTAAGATCATTGCTCTAAGACAGTAATTTCCAATGTGTGTTCCAATGAAACTTGGGGGATCCCAATGCATTTTTAAGATGGCAATGAAGGCAAACTATGTCCATAATAATTTGCAGTACAAATCTGTAGTGGTGGTAGAGAGCAAGAACAGGTAAATCTGTTGGTGACCTACCATGGCTCAAGGCAGTGGCACATCAGTAGCTGTTGGTCCTCAATGCAGTTACTTTCCAGGAAAAGTTCACTTAACCATGTCCTAGACAAAGTAGTAAAACATTGGGTTTTCAAAGGTCAATCTTTGAGCTTATATTTTAATAGTGTGTGTGATACAATAAAAAGTATACATAAAACGTTTCTGCTGCATAGAGAAATATAGTAATCATCTTGAGAAATTACTTGGTAGTTTGAGTCATGAGCCAAAATAGCTGCTTTTGTTCACAGAAACCCTCTCCACTTGAAAGACCAACTGACAAACTGTGATTATTCATGTTGACTAACTGGCAGAAACATTCTCAAAAATATACGAAGTGAGGCTGCCATCTCTACTAAAGCAAATAACATTATGTGTGACCATGATTAAAATTTGAGCTTTCAAGAAAAATTAGAATTTTTGGAAAATTTGTGTTGGAACTTGATAGCTTCTCAATATTCAAGACTTTCCTGATGAGATTGGTGGTGAAATCAATATAATTTTCGATATATTATGGTGAAATATGTTAACCTTTAAAAGATAAGCATAACTTAGTGGCCTGTCCTTTTCCTAATGACAAATGTATGATATTACAAAACAATATATGGGTATACTTGTCAGTTTTTCATCTCTGTCGCAAAATACCTGCTCAGCATAAGGGAGGAAATACTTAGTTTGGCTCTTAGTTTTAGAGGGGTTAGTCCATGGTCGCTTGGCTTCGTTGTTTTGGGCCTTTAATGAGCAGAGCATCATTATGGAGAACACTTGGTGAAGCAGAGCTGCTCACCTCATGGTGGCAGTGGAGAAGAAAAAGAGAGTGAGGAAGGGGCCAGCAACAAGGTGTCCCTTCCAGAGCCCACCCCAGTGACCTACTTCAGTCAACTGGGCCCCACCTCCTCCATGTCCCACCACCTCTGAAAAGTCAATTCAATTATGAACCCTCCAGTGTGCTAGCCCATTGATGAGATCAGAGCCCTTATGACCCAATCATTTCCCCAAAGCCCACCTCTGAGCATCGCTGCCCTGGGGACCAGCCATCAGCACATGAACCTTTGGGGATATCCAGATCTGAGTCATAAGAATGGGTAAGAGATTCATTCAAAATGCAAGCTAGACTACTGAATTTTAGTACAACAGAGGGCAAAGCTGTTTATGATATAGAATCAGATTCTATATTGCATCTAACCTTTAAGAAATGCTGAAACGTCTATTAAAATTGTGTTCCCCTTTCCAACTTCACAGCTTTGTGAAGTCATATTTTCTTCTCAACCAAAACAGCCTACAGCAGAAATGGAATTCAGAACAATTATAGGAATTCAAGTGCCTCCTATTAAGCCCCAAATTAGTATGATTTATAAAACTGTAAAACGATGCAATTATTCTTACCATGTATTTTTCACTTTAGAAAACATAGTTCATTCTTTTTTGATAATGAGTAATGTTGGCATGTAGTGGGTTTATATTTGTTATTTTCAAATGAAATAATAAATACATATTCAAAAATGTCAGCATAATTATGTATGTAAATGTATATTATATATATAATTTTGTGTACCTCCCACCTATACAAAAAATCCTTTGTAGTTCTCAAAAATTGTTGAGCATGAATATCTACTGATAACAAAATATTTGAGAACCACTGCTCTAAGAATACATCAAAAGTATCTGTCAAACTTTAAAATACACACACACACACACACACACACACACACACACACACGAGATAATTTTAAAAGCCTCACATATGATTCCAATTATTAACATTTACACTCTGGGTAAGATTTTTTTCTAGAGACATTCAGCATTAAAATTTTATGTGAACATGAATTTGAATCTGGTTTTCCAAACCTAAAATGCACTTATATTTGGCAATTTGCAATAATTATCTCCCTTCCTATTAACTATGTCGTACTTCTCCCTCAGACTGTTTACTTGCAATCATTAAACCTCAGTTCTCTCATGAATAAAATTTTCTGAAAAATCAGATAAAATTATTATTACCTCACATGTTGGTGTAATGATTAAATAAGGAAAGTGCTATTGTAACTTTCTCATTCTTTTATAATAATTTTTACATTGTTAGAATTATTCTGTTGGTCAATGGTTCTACAGCATCATTTTTTCATTACCCAGGTTGCAGAATGCACTACCTTCCAAGACAACTTATTTTATTACCATATAGAATATTCATAATTATTTTTCAATGAGTCTCTTACTTTTAATTTACCTGAAAGCCAACTTCCTTGACCAAGGCATTTTTGCATCATGTATGTTCATTGGAAAGGGCCCTAGAATACATACTTGTATTTGAAAATGGAATTTGTCATTTAAGGTTTGTGTTTCCTTTGGCAAACTGCTGGCTGCCAGTTACTCCATCTATAAAATGTGATGATACATTTTTTCCAGAAGTCATATAGAATCCAGAATATATGTTAAGATAATGGTTGACAGCCATTCATTCACTTGCAGTATTTTTTTTTTTTTTGTGGTACTGGGGATTGAACCCAGGGGAGTTCTACCTCTGCGCTACACCCCTGGACCTATTTTTTTATACTTTATTTTGAAACCGGGTCTCACGAAGTTGCGGAGGGCCTCACTAGGTAGAGAGAGAGAGAGAGAGACAGAGACAGAGACAGAGAGCTGAGGCTGGCCATGAACCCGGATCCTCCGGTCTCCGCCTCCCAAAGTACTGGGATTACAAGTGTGCGCCACCACGCCCGGCCACTTGTAGTATTTCTAACATGGACTTTATGGTTAGAATTTGTTAGGAGCTAAACATACAAATTGCAAAAGAGAGTCACAAGCCCAGTCCTTATAGAACTAGACTCCTTATAGAGTCTAGAGGGGTCACATAGCTTATTATATCAATGTTAAAAATCCTGTGTCTTTTTGCTTACAGTTTTTCAACCAAGTGCCTAGACAAAAAACAAAACAAAACACTCATTCATTCCCCACTGCTTTTTTGCTGTGTATGCCAATGCAGAGTAATTGTCCACAATTCCTTGTTTATCTTGGTTATTGCTTTACCAGCCATGATTCTTTTTCTACATCCATGCTATTAATCACCTACATATTGTGCAGAGTATGAATCTTTCATTGCACGTAAGAACTCTGTTTCCTGAGGAAGCAGTTTTTTTTTCTTTTGTGCAGGTGAAAGACATTACAGTCAGAGGTGCCACTCTTTCATTAGACATGCAAGTAATCAATCCAGAGGCAGTTTCTAAATCCTAACCCTTTTCCCAGGAGCTTGCTGCTGTTAGCATAAACTGATACACAATGGCTTTAAAGAGGTAATTAACAGATAATTAAATATTTATATTACATATAGGAAAGGGCCTAAGTGCTTTGCTAGGAGAATAGATATGGGACTCACTGACTGACTTTGGATAGACAGTAGAAGGTAACTGGAAGGACCCTGTCTCCAGATCTTGACCATGTAATCCTAGAGAACCGTATCTATGATTACTACATTTTCTTCAGTGAAGAAACAAAATATTTATTGTGGATGTTTTATGATAGTTTGTGGGGCACAAAGATGAGTTAATAAATGATGTTACTTTCAAGATCCTGTACTCCACCAGGGCAAAAGAAACAATGCCTTGACACAAAGAAATTACGGTAAATTCAAATTGAAGTATCCATAAATAGTTTACTGAATCACATTTATTTGTTTATGTATTGTCTGTAGCTGCCTTCATAGCGTAACTACCAGGTTGAATGGTTGCAATAGATATCATATGGATCGTAGATCCTAAAATATTTACTGCCTGGTCCTTTACAGGAAGTCTTTGTTGACCTTTTATTAAAAGAGATTATATAAATAGTATACTTTTCTAAAAACTTTGAGATAATAAGTATTACAATAATGAGCAACAGGAGGAAAAGCATCAAAATCATGATATTATTTATTTATTTATTTATATTGTCTCTAGGGTTGGAACATTTATTTGGATTTATTTGTTTGGTTTTTGTTTGTTTATTGGTGCAGGGGATTGAATCCAGGGGAATTCTAACTCTGAGCCACGCCCCCAGCACTATTTTAATTTTTATTTAGAAACAAAGTCTTGCGAAGGTGTTGAGGGCCTCCATAAGATGCTGAAGGTGGCCACAAACCTGTGATCCTCCTGTCTCAGCCTCCCAAGTACTAGGATTTCAGGCATGCGCCACCATGCCCAGCTTGGACCATTTCTTGAGTGAATCAGTTTAACAGAAGCCATATTCAGTCAATCATATATTGGTTCCAATGAATGTCATTACTAGAAACAAAACATACTCATATTTTTGTGCAATATTTCATCATTTATGGTTATTTCTACTGTTAAAAATGCTGTCATAGAAGTTGGGGGAGTCTGGAAGATGTCCTCGATTAATCAGCCAGGAACCGACTCTCCCATCTTTCCCCTTCTTCCTAGTATGAGGATACTAATTTTGTCCAAATCTTGAACATTGTAAATCCTTAGGTACAGAACAGGCTAAATCCCTCCCTAGTCTAAGCTAACCCTGCAGTTTCTATCTCCCTTATTAAGTGATAGGCTTAAGTAGGCACATGTGACTTAGTTATGGTCAAGCACAGGTGAAATGATGTCCTTCAGGGAGAATGTCTCCCTATGTTGTTGTCTATGGTCAAAACAAATGACCAAATCTGAACACTGTAACTATTTACGAAATATACCAGTGTCCACACCCCAGATGGTCCTACACTGTGGTGCAGTGTAGAACTGAATGTTTAGATGGTAAGGTTGGGTAAAAAAATGATATAAATTTATTAAAGTTATATGCTTTCTGTTAATTATTATTGCATTTAAAAGTATAGTTGGGTGTGGTGGCCCAAGTCTGTAATCCCAGTACTTTGGTTGTAGACACAGAAGGATCACAGGCTTGAGAATAGCCTCAGCAACTTAGATAGACCCTCAGTAACCTAGTGAGACCCTCTTTCAAAACAAAAAAATTTAAAAAAAGGACTGGGGGTGGAACTCAGAGGTAGACTGCCCCTGGCTTCAATCCCCAGTACCACAAAAATAAAGTATGAGTTCCAAGTAGTTTGAAGGTCCCACTTTCAAGTTTTCTTTGTGATCTAATTTGTAGTTGGGAAATAAACAAAATATAGCATAATATTTGCAGTAGTTGTACGTGGAGGCCAAAGATCATTGTGTAATTCGTGTGTGTGTGTGTGTGTGTGTGTGTGTGTGTAACTGGGGTTTGAATCCAGGGGCAGTTTACCTCTGAGTTACACCCCAGTCTTACTTTATTTTTTCATTTTCAACAGGGTCTTGCACAGTTACTGCATGTGGCCTTGAACCAGGGATCCTTCTGTCTCAGCTCCTAAGTATGGTAATTGTAGGCATGTGTCGCTGCACTTGGGTGATCATCATGTAATATAAGACAATTAATTCATTACCCATGAACGTGATGAATGTGTATATATTCTGATTTATATATGACATGCTTGAAGCATGATATTTGCTTTGGCAAATAAACATTCATTTGGTCCCAAAATACAAAGTCTTATTTTCATAAATATTACTAAGTTTAAAATAGAATTAAAAATGAATTCACCTTTATTACATTTACATTTTAATGGTTAAATCCTTTAAATATGATTTTTATTTGGCCTTTTAGTTTTGTTACATATTTTTACATGTTTAGAAAATAGTACAGTTTCATAAAATACACATGAAAAATTAGTTTTAGCATTTTATTTCTTTTTTCATTTAAATTTATATGTGTCTTATTTTGGGTTACTATAACCAAGTGCTATATACTGGGTCAATTATAAGCAACCAATTCTATTTCTCACAGTTCTGGAGACTGAAAGTTTGTGATCAGGATGTTAGTAGAGTCTGGTTCTGGTAAATCCCAGGTCCAGTTTGCAGATTATTGACTTCTCCATGCAGCCTCATGTAACAGAAAGAGAGTGGGCCAACTCTTTGACCTGTTCTTAATGAAAAGGCTAGATCCACGAGGGGCACCAATCCCCTCATGATGGTACTGGCTTTACGACTTAATTACCTCCCAAAGGTACGCCTCCACATACCATCAACTTGTATCACCTAACCCCAATAAGAATGGCAAACATTAAAAACACAAGCAACAGCAAATGCTGGCAAGGATGTGGAGAAGTAGGAACTCTAATACACTGCTGGTGGGATTGCAAATTAGTGCAACCACTTTGGAAAACAGTGTGGAGGATCCTCAGAAGAATAGGAATGAACCTACCGTATGACCCAGCAATACCACTTCTAGGCATCTACCCAAAAGAACTGAAACCAATCTACCAGACTAATGCATGTGTGTCTATGTTTACAGCGGCACAATTCACAATTACCAAACTTTGGAACCAGCCAAGGTGTCCATCAACAGATGAATGGGTTACAAAACTATGGGATATGTACACAATGGAATTTTATGCCATAAAGAAGAACAAAATTACATCATTTGTAGGGAAATGGAAAGAACTAGAGAACATTATGCTAAGTGAGATTAGTCAGGCACAAAGAGTGAAAAATCAGATGTTCACCTTAATATGTGGAAGCTAGATAGAAGGAGATTTAGAAGGGACTCCAGACAAAGAAGAAGAAAACTTTAGATGAACAAAGAAGGTGACCTAACTGAGGGAGTTGGGAGGGGGTGGAGGGAAACACACTAAAGCGCATGATGTATATATCCAAACTTATAAGACTCAATCACTGTGCAAAGCACTAAAGGGAAGGAATGGGGTGGGATTTGAGGGAGGGCTAAATGGGCAATGTGTGCATGTATGATTCTTCTAACCTGACACCTATCAAATGTATAATTACAATGCACCAATAAATGGATATAAATTGAAAAAAAAATTTGGAGGAGACACGAACATTAGTCCACTTCAACATTTTATGATAATATAAATGAATTTGTATGTGTTAAGTCAAATATATTGCGCTTTGTTCTTTGTTAGTTTACTAGAAAGAAATGAAAATGCTATGATTCCCATTAACCACCCTGCCTAACAATCCTTCCCCATCGACATCATCATCCGTTCTCCTATAGTATTTTAGCACAAATCTAAACTATATCATTGGATCCCTTAGTATTTTAGTTCATCACATTAAAAGATAAGCATTATTTAACATTATTATAATGTATTAAATATACTAAAAGTAGTTGCTTAATATCATGAAATATCCAGCCATTTTTTAAAATTCCTGTGGCCTAGTAGATGTTATAGTTTACTTTTCTTTTAACAGTCCTTTCAAAATAGGATCTCAAAACATTTCACACGTCCCAATTGATTGATGTGTCTTATTAACCTGTTTGTTTTTATTTTCTCTCTCTCACTTGCTCTTGCCCTAGCTCTCTCTTCATATCCTCTATTTCTTTAACCTCTAATGGTTGCACAATATGGTGCTTGTCTTCTAGTGTTGGCAACAGATGAGATCAGCATTGTCCAATAGAAGTTTCTGCACTGATAGCAAAGTTTCAAGCTATTCAATGGAGTAGCTACCAGAATCATGTAGCTCTTGAGTGTTTGAATAGAATGTGAACAGTGTAGGTGAGGAACTGAATTAAGGGTTTCTAAAATACTAAATTTACTACAGATAATATTACAGTTTCTTCTTTTTCATTTTTTAACATTATTGTTCAAAATTTTCAGGAATCCTGGCAGAGAAGTACAATTAATTTGTTTCTCTTGGAGACCACCAACAAAATCCATTCATTTTTAAAATATTTTATTTGAGCCGGGCGTGGTGGCGCACGCTTGTAATCCCAGTACTTTGGGAGGTGGAGACCGGAGGATCCGGGTTCGCGGCCAGCCTCAGCTCTCTTGTTCTCTCTCTCTCTCCCTGTCTCTCTCTCTGTCTCTCTGTCTGTCTCTCTATCTTCTTAGTGAGGCCCTCCGCAACTTCGTGAGACACGGTTTCAAAATAAAGTATAAAAAATAGGGCCAGGGGCATAGCACGGAGGTAGAACGCCCCTGCGTTCAATCCCCGGTACCGCAAAAAAAAAAATAAATAAATAAATAAAATATTTTATTTGCAAAGGTCCTAATAAGTATAATGAATTGTTGTAAGTGCTAGTAAACTGTTACACACATGCACATTTAATTAGAACCATGAGTAATTCTTACTACATTGGCCTAAGTCAGATTGAAAAGATATATGCCCTTAAAAGTTTTCCTCATGAAATACCTTGATAATTGTATGTATTTATCATTACTTGAATAAAGTATTAAATAAATGTTTAATAATTTGATGAACAAATTAGCAAAAGTTTTGGGTGGGGCATAAACATAAGATTGTCTTACTGCAATAGGGGAGGTTTACTTCTTTCTGTGTATGCTAACAAACAAATTCAAAGCCTCAGCTCTGTCCCTTAACAGCCATTGAACCTTCTCTGTACAAGTATTTAACTTTTCTAAGTCCCAGTTGCTTCATCTATAACTATAGAAACTATTATAAATAACACAAGGCTCTTGGCACAAAGCAGAAAGGTATGCCCCCATAGAGAGCTATTTAATTATTTGTTTTTGTGTTAAGTTCAAACCCAAAGCATTCATTGGGCTCAGTACAACTGGTCTCTTATTTCAAACCTCATGCTGTTAAGCCAGGAGTAGTGGTTGAATGCCTGTAGTCCCAGTTTTGGGAGGCCGAGACAGGAGGATCATAGGTTCGAGGCCAGCTTCAGCAATCTATCAAGACCCTCGGCAACTTAGCAGAACCCTGTCTCAAAAAAACATAGGGCAAAGGGTGTAGCTCAGAGATAGAATGCCCCTGGGTTCAGCCTTCAGTACCAAAACAAACAAAAAATACTCATGCTATGAAGACACAATAGAAAGAGAATAAATGTAATAGTCATCAATTATGTCAGTGGTCTTAGACTAATCAAAATGTATATATTATATGAATTGTCAAAAATCAGAGTTTCATGTTGGTTGCTTAGATACATAAAATGGAAGGAGGGAAACATCTAAACCGGAATCCAATCAGAACTCATTAATTCTGTAACGATGTATTTACTCTGAAGCCAGTGAAGATGTAAATATTAACACAGGGAGACAAATAGGTATTTGTGAAAGAATTAATTTATCTCAGAAAAATAAGGGCTATTTAGTGATTAGTCCTGCATAAGAGTTTAGTAGTCTTCATGCAATTACACTATTATCATGAACTTGACTTTCATTTTACTTCTGTATTATAAGCAGTTACACAAAAACTAACATCCATAGGTCAGAAAAAAAGAAAGGAGAGAAAAGAAAACAAATTGCTTAAAGGCCCCTTCGTTGATGAGGCAGCACACTAGAAAACGTTTCAAGTTCCTGGAGTGGCCCCTTTTCCTGGGTTATGTACTCTTGATTCCTAAGGTGGTCAATGGAAAGTGGCCGTGAGGTGCACTGGCAGTCCCAAATATTCAGAGAAGGATCAGACAAGAGCTGCTGTCTATAGAAGAATGGGAGGTAAGATTCTCCGAAAGGAGAGGAAAATCAGTCATTTAAGTAAACAGAAGCATTGAGAGTCTAAGGAGACATGGGGTCAGACAAGTGGGAGACCAGAACAGTTAGGAACCAAAACAAACTAACAAAACAAGGCTAAGCTTGAATATGGGGAATACAACAGGTGACACACATACGGCTAAATATTTCAGCGACTCATTTCTCTAACTGTTCTCTTCCACTAAAGTGGCTTTGGAAGGCGAGGGGAGCCAGGGATGTGTCCCCAAAGCAGCAGAATCACTCCCTGAGCATGGAATCTAAGCGAAATCTGCAGATTTCACAGGGACTGTAGGGAGAGTGGGTGGTTGGCCTGAACTGCCATCTGCTCTTTGTTTTGTTCCTTCCTTCCCCCTTTTTGGCTCATTCCTGGTGGTTCCAAGACTGACTCATTTCTAGCAACACCAAGTGTTGGAAATTTTACAAAAATAAATACGTTTTTACACCATGATTTGGCTTTAGCATATATGTATCCATTTGGGGTTACTGTAAATCGCATATAATCCTAACTCGATTCAATCAGTGTTTATTGAATTTATTCAATATAACAGTTTAATATTATTCCTGTGCTCCAGGCTGTGAATAAGATAAGACTTGAGTTCTTGTGGAGACTGATAGTCCTGTGGGAAGGATACTGAGCATAAATGTCACCACTGATTTATCTGCTAGGGATACCTAGGAAAGGATTTAATATCAGACACACTGGTCTAGACGGGTGACCTCAAATTACACCCATGCATGCTGGTGGTACACTGAGGTATTCCAAGAAATCGGATTTCCAGGTTCTCAGTTAATTAGTCTCAGAACTTAGAGGTGGTTATTTTTTCTGACCTTCCTTTTACAATTGTCATTCTCTCACAATACAAAAGTACACACCATTAAAGCATCTAAACTTAACAAAAAAAGCAAACAAAAAACAATAGGGTTCCAAAGACATAGAAAGTTAAAAATATTGGTACAAGAGAACGTCCTTTAACCAAAGCTCTGTAATTCATCCTCAATATCGTTATGCTATATTTCCAATAAAATTAAATTTTTATGTTAACAATTGCCAGAATTTATGGTGTTTGGCTCAATCACATTATTAATAATTGTAACTATAATTCAGTCTAAAAACTATAATTCAGTCTAAAAGATTTTCTAAAATAGAAAATTTTTTTTTTTTTTGCGGTACTGGGGATTGAACCCAGGGACATTCTACCTCTGAGCTACACCCCCAGCCCTATTTTTTGTTCTTTATTTTGAAACAGGGTCTCACTAAGTTGCGGAGGGCCTCACTAAGTAGCTGAGGCTGGCTGTGAACCTGCGATCCTCCTGTCTCAGCCTCCCAAGTACTGGGATTACAAATCTGGGCCACCACGCCCAGATAGACAATCTTTCTGATTACACATTTCTTTTGTAGAAAAATGGTAAGATGACTCATAAAAGACTCATAAAATAAAGGCATTCAAATATAAAAATATATAACACTGGATTAAATTCTGGGGTTGAAGTAGAATGAGGATACAATTTAGGGGAGATAAAGACATAAAGAACTTTTTCACGTATTTTTAAAATGGGTTTTTATGGTTATCAATTTACTTATATGTTTGAATTTCATTAGACATATTTTAAACATCTCATGATTATAGTTATGCAATACCTTAAAAAAACTCTTAAAATCTTTTCCCAATAGTTATAGGGCCCACTGCCTTTCCTTTGTTTGCATATCTTGATTTCTCTTTCTTTGTTCTTTTACATTAAATCCTATGTACACTTATCTTTTGTCAGTGTCTTTAAAAATTATTTAGTAGTTTTTAAAATAATTTTTGCAATTTTTATTTATTATTTGAAAGAAGTATTAAGCAATTATATTTATGTGATTATTAATATGCTTAGATTATTTTTATTTTTATGTGCTTTTATTGATGCATTATAGTCTCACATCACCACATGAAAATCATGTTGACAATGACATACGTGCCCACAGCACTTGGTGCCCCCCCTGCCTCCCTGTTTCCCTCCTTCCCCATACAGAGTACTGAGACTGATGATGGTAAATTCACATATATTCACATAGTCGATGGTAGTATTTCCATTAAGGAATATGTTTTCCTCCTCCCCTACCCTTAGATCTTCTCCCTGGCTCCACTGAGATTTCTCCTCCATTATCTGGAGTCCCTCTTGTATCCCGATTACTCCCTAGTTTGTGCATAATAGAGAAAACATATGACCCTTCACTTACTGTGACTGGCTAATCTCACTTGACATAATGTTCTCCAGGTCCTTCCATTTTCTTGCAAATGCCATAATATGGTTCTTCTTTATTGCTGAGTAGAATTCCATTGTGTGTATTTCCCATAATTTTGTAATCCATTCATCTGTTGATGAACACCTAGGTTGGTTTCATAATTTGGCTATGGTGAATTGTGCTGCTATGAACATGGATATGCATATATTACTGTAGTTCTCTGGTTTCAACCTCTTTGGAAAGATACTCAGGAGTGGTATAGCTGGATCATATGATGGATCCATTCTCAGTTTTCTAAGGAATCTCCACACTGATCTCCATACCAGCTGAACTAGCTTACAATTCCACCAACAGTGTAGAAGTGTTCCTATTTCCCCACATCCTCACCAACATTTATTGTTATTTGACTTCTTGATGATTGCCATTCTGATTGGGGTTAGACAGAATCTCAGTGTCATTTTTATTTGCATCTCCCTGATTGCTAATGATGTTGAACATTTTTTCATGTATCTATTGGCCATTTGTATCTCTTCTTTTGTGAAGTGTCTATTCAATTCAGTTGCCCATTTCTTGATTGGGCAACTAGAAATTAAATTGGGCAATTAAATATGGCAATTAGAAAAACAAATAGTTTTCTAGTGTGAAGTCTTTAAATTCTTTGTGTATTCTAGATATTAGTCCTCTGTCAGAAGGATAGCTGGTAAAGATCTTCTCCCATTCCGCAGGCTTTTTCTTTAGACTCTTGATGGTTTCCTTTGATGTGCAGAAAAATTTTAGTTTAATGCCATCCCACTTTTTAATTCTTGTTTTAATTTCTTGAGCTTTGGGGGTCTTGTTGAGGAAGTTCCTACCTGTGCCTATATGTTGGAATATTGAACCTGTGCCCTATTCTAGTAGCTTAACAGTCTCTGGTCTGACTTTCAGGTCTTTGATTCATCTCCAGTTGACTCCTGTGCAGGGTGAGAGGTAAGGATTTAGTTCCATTTTTCTACAAATGGATAACTAGTTTTCCCAACACCATTTATTGAAAAGGCTGTTTTTGCTCCTGCATATGTGTTTGACCCCTTTTAAAAAATCAATTGACAGGCCGGGCGTGGTGGCGCACACTTGTAATCCCAGTACTTTGGGAGGCAGAGACCGGAGGATCCAGGTTCATGGCCAGCCTCAGCTCTCTCTCTCTCTCTCTCTCTCTCTCTCTCTCTCTCTCTCTCTCTCTCTCTCTTTCTCTCTCTCTCTCT
>PVJS01051672.1:0-13890 GCA_004027185.1 Glis glis
TTTTTATCCTTTATTTTGAAACCAGGTCTCACGAAGTTGCGGAGGGCCTCACTAAGTAGCTGAGGCTGGCCGTGAACCTGGATCCTCCCGTCTCCGCCTCCCAAGTACTGGGATTACAAGCGTGCTCCACCACGCCCAGCTCTATTCTTTATTTTGAAACAGGGTCTCACTAAATTGTGGAGGGCCTGACTAAGTAGCTGAGGCTGGCCACGAACCTGGATCCTCTGGTCTCAGCCTCCCAAGGACTGGGATTACAAGCGTGCGCCACCACTCCCGGCTGGGAACTCCATTTTCCAACCCCTTGCCCCTCTCCTGGGATCAGCCTGCTCTTCACTTGCAGGAGGCTCAGAAAGGCTCTGCATTTCTTCAATCAAAACCCTCCAGGCAGCTGGGAGTGGTGGCCACCCCTGTTGTCCCAGTACTTGGGAGGCTGAGACAGGAGGATCACAGGTTCATGGCCAGCCTCAGCAATTTAGACCCTTAGCAACTTAGTGAGACCCTGTTTCAAATTTTTTAAAAAAGGGGGTGGTGGTGCTGAGGTGTAGCCTAAAGGCAGAATGCCCTGTGGTTCAATCCCTCAAACCCTAGTATCAAAAATAAACAAATAAATAAATATAAAAATAAAAAGACCTTCCCCCAGGATATGTGAATCTTGGCTTCTCCTAAGGCCAAGGACAGAGGGCAGGCAGCTGGCCAAGTCCCTGGGACTCTCCCTGTGGACCTGTTGTCCACTAGCCCAGTCACTGCCCATGTGGACTTTGGAACTAATGTTTTATCTGGACGTGTCTGCTGCTCCTCCCGTCTCTGGGCTGCCTATCTGGGTGCCTGGTACCTCGGGTCCTCCCTGCCTTCAAGGACACCATGGTCACTGGACTTGGACCCACAATGCCGGTGCGCTCTTCCTTCTGCTGAACAACTTCTCAGGCTCCTTCATCCATGACCCCAGTTTTCTCCTTCCTGTAATGGCCCAACCCCCCAGCCTGCCCGGCCCTGGCCCCAGACCTTCCGTGCTCCATCTTCAACCACAGGCGCACCTGCGTCGTGCCTGACCCTGCAGCAGGCAATCCCTTCAAACGAAAAGCACGTCATTGTCTGTCTGTCTGTCTTTCTTTTTGCCAGTCTTTTTATTTTTTTCTGTGCTGGGGATTGAACCCAGCGGCATTCTAACTCTGAGTTACACCCCCAGCCCTTTTTATGTCTTATTTTGAGACAGGGTCTCACTAAGTTGCTGAGGGTCTTGCTAAGTTTCTGAGGCTGGCCTTGAGCCTGCGCTCTTCCTGTCTCATCCTCCCAAGTACTGGGATTACAGGTGTGCGCCCTAATGCCCGGCTTGTGTTACTTCTGTAAGATCTTTCTATGGTGTTATGACTCCACGGTGTCTACCAAAGCTCCTGCGTTGGAAACTTTATCCCCGCTGATTGGCTGGAGGTCTCTGCTCTCATCAATGCATTAATGCTGTTATCTCAGGGGCAGGTTCCTGATAAGAGGATAAGTTCACCCCTTCCTCTCTCTGGTGCACGCGTACGCTCTGGCCCTTCCACCTTCCACCCGGGATGACTGGGCGTGAAGACCCTCAGGACAAGCAGCGCCCTTGACCTCAGCTTCCCGGCCTCCAAAACGGTCAGAAATAAGTCTCTGTTGCTTATCAACTACCCAGTCTCAAGCATTTTGTTATAGCAGCAAAAATAGACTAAGACGTATGGCTTCCCAGTGCACTTGGAAAACAATCCTCCACTGTGTTGCAGCCTGGCTCACTCTGCTCTCGTGCCTGCAGCCATGGGGTCCTCAGGCTGCCCTGGCCCCAGCCCTGTCCCCACGCGGGCTTCACATTTGCTGTGTCCTCTGCTGGACGCAGCCTCCCGCCTCCGGGGCAGGCTCAGCTTCACCCCACACTGTCTCCCACCCGGAGGAGGAGGTGCATCTCCTTTCTTCCTTTGGGGAGCCTTGCCGCATCTCCCCCAAAGGAATGGAATAGATTGTCCTTGGAGGGATGACCTGTCCACACTGCTGGGGCTGGGCCAGTGTGCCCCACCTTCCAGGGGTGTGGCCATCCACAGGTCACGTGACTGACGGTCACTCTACCTCCTCTCTGGAATTTGACCCTTGAGCTGGGGCACTTTCATTTCAGAGCCGGTGCCTGGAAGAGGCTGACCTGGCTGATGCTCCTGACATCCGGCCCCTCCCAGCCCAGCCCAGCCCGCTCCCCGCCCGCCCACTAGGGCCCACTAGGGCCTCACTAGGTAGAGAGAGAGACAGGGAGAGAGAGAGAGAGAGAGAGAGAGAGAGCTGAGGCTGGCCGCGAACCGGGATCCTCCAGTCTCCGCCTCCCAAAGTACTGGGATTACAAGCGTGCGCCACCACGCCCGGCACATTCCTCTTTTTCAACATTGGTCTCTGGCTACATTCCAGTGACCAATAGGAAAATACAGAAGGGATTGCCGGCTGGCACTTCCTGGATAAAAGGTAAATGTGTGCATACATGAACGCTGGCGTTTGGATCCTGAATGTCCTCCAAATGCCCATGTGTTAGCCTGGTGCTCGCTTGTTATTTGGGAGGCTGAGACAGGAGGATCGCAGGTCCGAGGCCAGCCTCAGCAACTTAGCCAGACCCTGTTTCAAAATAAAAAAATAAATAAAAAGGGTGTAGCTCTGAGGTAGAATGCCACAGGGTTCAATCCCCAGTAACACACACACACACACACACACACACACACACACACACACACACACAAACAAGTATGCATTTTTAGCCAGCATCTCCGCCCTGGCCAGCATCTCTATTCATAACCAATTTCATCCTCTCTCTCCCCATCTCTTTCCCTTCCTGTAACCTGGGTCTGGATGAACGGCCCAGGAGCCCAGGGGTCACCATCGCCCCACATCTCAGGAGTCCGAGTCTTGCTCATCCTGCCACCGGAACGGGGCAGGTTTCCACCCCCCTCCCCTCCTGACTAGGCTGCGAAGGCGTTTGTTCAACGTCAGCCCTCAAAGCTTCTGACCCTGGGACCTCCCCTCCTTCCAAGGAAAAGTCCCCAAGAAAACAAAAGCTCTTTCCTTTACCCTGCCTGGGAAGACATCTCGGGTCAGGGGACCCCGGTGTCCTCTCCTTCTCCCTTCGGTCCTTCTCCAAAAGAAGGGGGCCTCACCAATCAGTGTTTGGGAGAAGGGACAGGCTCAGGGTGGGGCAAGGACAGGCCGCTATGGTGGCAAAGTGCAGCCAGTAGCTCTCTGGCTTCAGAGAATCAGCAGGTGCAGTCGGCTGAGGCCAGGAGAGACCAAGTGACAAGCTGCGACAGGCTCTCGGTTCAGTCACAGAAAAGATGCTTTGATCCATCTGTCCAGCTCCTAGATGTCTTTCCTGACCCTGCTGGAAAATAGTGCAGTCAGAGCGCCTACCTCCTGGAACAACGATTGATTGATTGATTGATTGATTGATTGTACTGGGGATTTAGCCCAGGGGCATTCTACCTCCAAGCTACACCCCAGCCCTTTTTATTTTGGGTTTTGAAACAGGGTCTCGATAAGTTGCCGAAGGTTTTGCTAAGTTGCCGAGGCTGGCCTCCAACTTGTGATCCTCCTGTCTCAGCCTCCCAAGTGCTGGGATTACAAGCATGCACCACCAAGCTGGGCTGGGAATGGTGATCATCAAACAGTAGCGACAAGGTGTGAGGCACACGGAGCAGCATCCGAGGAAGCGTGCCAGAGACGCCAGGTCTCCCCATCGTCATTACAGTGACAAACCTAGGCGGGGGGAAGAGGGAGACGGTGGGTCCTCAGAGGTCCCCCAGCCCTAGCTCCAAAGATAGCACACACCCAGGGGCAGCGGGCGCGCACCCCAGCAGCCTTCCATCCCCTACGAAGGAAAGAACAGTGTGTAACCACCCACTCGCTCGGTGGTCCCTGCCAAACAGACGATGCTGCTGATAAAGCGGGGCGTGGGGGAGGTGGGGGGCTGTTTCCATTTCCAGGAAGCCCTGACATTCAGTCCTGTCATCTGCAATGAGGGCTGGAGCTCCAGGATATGACTCAAACCCTTGCCATCTTCCTGCTATGAGCCGCCTCCTGCTCCTCCTCCTCCTGCTCCTGCTCCTGCTCCTCCTCCTCTTTCCTCTTCCTCCTCCTTGCCAAGTCCCAGACCTGCCAGCTCTACCCTGAATCTTTCCTCCATCCTCTCGTCCTCCAACTGCCCCCCACACCCCACTCCTGTCTCTGTATGATTCGTTTTCAGTTCCCAAGTACGCAGCTTCCAACCTGCCCTGCTCTGCAGCCAGGGGCCTCTTTGATCTAATCAGTACATCTTGGGAACATCTGATCCACCCCACTGTCCCGAAATGGAGTCCAGACACATCCCTTGGGGCTCCTTTCTCAGCTTCTAGTCTTGTGTACTTTGCTCCCTGCCCCCCACCCCCCCACCCCCGGTCTGGCTGCGGCACACCTGCATTCCCGTCCTTGGCCACCTGTGCAGGCTCCAGACTCCGGCCGGGGCCGCAGTGGGACCTCCCTGGTCCTAACTGGACCCTGCCAGAGCCCCAGTGACAAGTGGCAACATCAGTGCGGTTATTTAGACAATTTGTTGGGATACTGAGAGGGACAGCAGCCGGGAGGAGGCTCGGGGCCAGGCCTTAAACACAGTCAGGAGTATGCGCAGGTAGAAGCTGGTCTGCGTCCTGGTGTACTGGTGCCTCACTATACTTATGAGACATATTGCCACTGGGGGAGCTGGGGACAGGATGCACGGGACCTGTCTGTACAATCACTGTAACTTCCCGTGAGGCTGTAATGATTGCAGAATACAATGTTTTAAGGAAAGAAGGAAAACCCAAGCAGGGTTTGGGGAGGTTGGCTACAAGGCACAGGGCCCAGGACATGCGTGCTCCTAAGTGCAGTGTGGTAACAACCCAGCTGTCTACGCGTTTTCCACTGCAAAGTCTCTCAAGAAGCTGGGCGCGGTGTGCACACCTGTAATCCCGGTACTGGGGAGGTTGAGACAGGAGGATTGCAGGCTCAAGGCCAGCCTCAGCAATTTAGCAAGACCCTCAGCAACTTAGACCCTGTTTCAAAATTAAAAAAATAAAAAGGGCTGGGGGAGTAGCTAAGGGGTAGAATACCCCTAGGTTCAATCTCTAGTACAAAAAAAAAAAAGCTGGGTGTGGTGGCGCACCTTTGTAATTCTAGTACTTGGGAGGCTGAGACAGGAGGATTGTAGGTTCGAGGACAGCCTCAGCAACTTAGTGAGACTTTCATCAACCTAGCGAGACCCTGTTTCAAAATAAAAAAAAATAGGGCTGGGGTGTAGCTTGGAGGTAGAATACCCTCGGGTTCAATTCCCAGTACCATTAAAAAAAACTTCCAACCTTTCTGAACAGCCCCCCCCCACTTTTTTTGGTACTGAGGATTAAACCCAGGGGAGTTCTACCTCTGAGCTACACCCCCAGCCCTATCTTTTTATTTTTATTTTGAAACAGGATCTTGCTAGGTTGATGAGAGTCTCACTACTTGCTGAGGCTGGCCGCGAACCTGTGATCCTCCTGTCTCAGCCTCCCAAGTACTGGGATGACAGGTGTGTGCCACTGTGCCCGGCTCAGCCCTCCCCTTTGAGACACATGCCTTAGAATCACCAGTGTCCCGTATGCCTTTGAAATCTCCCATTGTTATGGTTTGAATATAGAATGTCCCCAGGAAAAGCTCACATGTTAACAATGCAAAACTGTTCAGTAGGGCTGGGCATGGTGGCGCACGCTTGTAATCCCAGTACTTTGGGAGGTGGAGACCGGAGGATCCGGGTTCGCGGCCAGCCTCGGCTCTCACTCTCTCTCTCTCTCTCTCTCTACTTAGTGAGGCCCTCCGCAACTTCGTGAGACCCGGTCTCAAAATAAAGCATACAAAATAGGGCCAGGGGCGTAGCGCGGAGGTAGAACGCCCCTGCGTTCAATCCCCGGTACCGCAAAAAAAAAACAACAACAAAAAAAACTGTTCAGTAGGAAGTAACTGAAGTAGGGCTCTGATCTCATCAGTGGATAAACCCATGGTGGACTGATAATGCGAATGGACTTACTGGGTGGCAGTGTCGACAGGTAGGGTGTGGCTGGAGGAGGAGGTGGGTCACTGGGGCTGTGGCCTTGAGGACTGTGTTTGTTCCTGACCCCTTCCAGTATCTCTGCTCTCCAGCTGCTATGAGATGAGGTGCTGTCCTCTGCCACGCCTCATGCCACCATGATGTCTGTCTTGGAGTCGGCCAACTATGGACTGTACCTCTGAAACCCTGAGCCCAATAAACCTTTCCTCCTCTAAGTTGCTCATGTCAGGAATTTGGTCACAGTGACAGAAAAGCAGACTCAAACACCCATAATGAAGATTAGAAAACACGCAAGCACGTCTATGGTATCCTTCCCAGATACCAGAGCCCTAAGGTTGCAGACATTGTTTACTTCCAGGTTTCTGCTGGCTAGTTGCCCCTCCGCCTGGTGGCCACTGTCTGGAAGTAGTTCTTTTGAGACATGAAATAGTTAAAAAAAGACAAGATTGTCATAGAAGCTTGCACAGTCCTGTTGCCACATTGCAGCAAAAAATGACCACCTGAAGCCAGGCGTGGTGGCGCACGCTTGTAATCCCAGTACTTGGGAGGCTGAGACAGGAGGATCCGGGTTCGTGGCCAGCCTCAGCTACTTAGTGAGGCCCTCCGCAACTTAGTGAGACCGTGTTTCAAAATAAAAAATAAAAAGGGCTGGGTATAGCCCGGAGGTAGAATGCCCCTGGGTTCAATCCCCAGTACCATAAAAAAAAAAAAAAGTCCATCTGCAAACTCAGCAAGCCTCTCCTGACCTGCCTCACCCCGGACCACTGCCACCCTGCTTTTTCCATTCCTCGAAGGTGCCACAAGGATCAGTGGCCTCTGCAGGGACAGAATCAGCTGCAGGTGAGTGAGTGGCCACTCCAGGTAACACCCCCGGAAGACGGCACCTCGCCATGGCTGTGAGGACAGTGGGCCCCGCCACACCCCTTGGCTGGGAGCGCCCCACCCCGTGACACATCGCCTTTTCCTGGAGAAAGCTCTGGGGCCCTGCTTCTGCAGAAGATATGGCTTCACCCCGCCTCCCGCTCTCCAGCGGCACACAATTTCCGTCCCTCTTCCTTACTGGCCTCTCCTTGCCCCATCAGATTCTCACTTTGACTCCTCCAACCCTCTCTTAAATATTACCATCAAGCCGGGCGTGGTGGCGCACGCTTGTAATCCCAGTACTCGGGAGGCTGAGACAGGAGGATCGCAGGTTCGAGGCCAGCCTCAGCAACCTCGTGAGGCCCTCTGCAACTTAGTGAGACCCTGTTTCAAAGTAAAAAAATAAAATCGGGCTGGGGGTATAGCTCGGAGGTAGAATGCCCGAGTTGAATCCTCAGTATCACACACAAAAATAAGTAAATAAAAAATACTGCCATCAAGACTCGCATGCCTCGTCACCTGTTACTCTGTGGTTTCGCAGTCTACTTTGCATGCCCCACTCACTGAACCTAAGAGGGTAGAGAAAGTTTTCCCTCTTCAACAAATAGAGTGTTGCAGGCTTGGAAGAGATCCTAAGGAAGCGAGCTATGAGCCAAGGAACAAGCTCTCCACGCTCAGCGGCCTTACGTCTTTCTTAGCTCTTCTCCTGGGCGCAGCGAGCATCTCTTCTTTCTTCTACAGCTCAGTTCTCTGCTCTTTGATCTTCTCCTTTGTTTAGAATGATCAGAATCTTTTTTTTTTTTTTTGCGGTGCTGGGGATTGAACCCAGGGGCATTCTACTTCTGAGCTACACCCCCAGCCCTATTTTTTGTTCTTTATTTTGAAACAGGGTCTCACTAAGTTGCGGAGGGCCTCACGAAGTAGCTGAGGCTGGCCGCAAACCCGGATCCTCCAGGTAGCTCGGTGGTAGCTGGGGGGAGAAGGTTGCTTTCCCTTCCTAATGCTCAGGACCTGGGCTGCACCTTGGCGGGGGAAGTTCATGCTCCGCTCTGAGGCTGACGAGGGTAGGGCAGAGAGCCTGCTCCCTGGCCTGCTTCCTCTCAGTTGCCTTCGGCTCAAAATAATCCTGTGCCCAATGTTCTGGCCAGCATCCTTGCAGCGATAATCTAAAAGATTGACCACAAAACTTAGAGGAAAGAAGATTTATTTTCTTACAGTTTCGGGCTCAGTTCATGTGAGGCCGGGGTCCGCGGATCTCAGGGCATGGCGGCAGGAAGCAGAGACAGGGAGAGCACAAGGCTGTGCTCCTCACATCATGGAGGCTGGAAGCAAGAGAGAGAGCAGGAGGAGGAGGAACCATATATAATCCCCAAGGCCGCACCCCCAGGGACCATCTCCAGCCACACCTACTGGCCTGGCTCACCACCCAGATAAATCCATTAAAATGGATTTATCCACTACTGGGATTACAACCCTCATGACTCAATTACATCAGCTCCAAACATTAATAAGTGAGCTTATTAATGAGCTTATTAAAAGTCTTTAGGGGAATTTTATATCTAACTGTAACATCCAAGAAACACATATTAGGGGGCACACTCTGACCCACTTCAGTATTTTAAAAGAAATTTACTGCTGGGCGTGGTGGCGCACGCTTGTACTTGGGAGGCTGAGAAAAGAGGATTGCGGGTTGGAGGCCAGCCTCAGCAATATAGGGAGACTCAGAAACCTAGAAAGACCCTGTTTCAAAACAAAAAATAAAAAGGGCTAGGGGCGTAGCTGGAAGGCGGAATGCCCCTGGGTTCAAGTCCTAGTAACACACACACACACACACACACACACACACACACACACTTACACTGCTTGTGAGTTGGCAGGGCCCCCGCCAGTCACCTGCAACCGCAGCGTTGTGGTCTTTTATTATGGGTTTGTGACCCGTGACCTCCCACCCACAGACCCGTTTTCCGGAAAGAGTAAATGCAAAAAATCAAACAAAAGGGCATTGTGCTCTGCTCCTTTAACCGCAACTGTTAGCTAAAGGGGTTTTACATCCTACAGCAGAACAACAGATGACTTCAGCCAAACCCGGGTTGTCTGGAATAAATGTAAAATAAATTCAAAGGCCCTGACTCACAGGAGAGTGGGTCTCACCACTCTGGGCAAATGAAAGAAAACCAAGACGGGGCGTGCTGCTCCGCGTTGAAGTGCGCCTCCAGGCCGGGCCCCAGGGGTGACCCTTAAAAGCCTCACCAGGACCAGCGGGCCAGAAGCTCGCCAGGGCGACGGAGCGCTCCAGGGCAACCCAGAGTCCTTGCCAGGACCGTCCTCTAGGACCCGGGTTGATACCCTCTCTGGGCAGCCTCTGAGAGACTCTGAAAGTCCTTGTGGTTACCACGCCGGAGGGCCAGTGTGCGGCAGCTTTGAAATCTGGTTCTTTATGATACAATGCTACACTTCCTAGCCTTTCCATCTTTTTTTTTTGGTACTGGGGAATGAACCCAGGGACATTCTATGTCTGAGCTACACCTCCAGCCCTTTTTGTTTTTTTTATGTTGACATAGGGTCTTGCGAAGTTGCTGAGGCTGGCCTCCAGCCTGTGATCCTCTTGTCTCAGCCTCCCAGGTATTGGGATTACAGGTGTGTACCCCCATGTCTGGCTCCTTTACATCTTAAAGTGACCCTGACTTTGGCAGACAGCACTTCCTATCTATCAGTCAGGGTAGAAAGAGAGGAAGTGGTCCCTCAAGGGTCCCCATTCCACCCTCCTGGGGCCATTCAGTACCACCTCATGAAACACCTCCATTTGCATGCGTTTCATGAAGTGGGGTTCTATGTCACCCTATTGAGACTCAAAGAGACAAGTTAAGTTTAGGAGGATGTGTACAAGCCGGGAATGGTGGTGCATGCCTATATACCCAGTACTTGGGAGGCTGAGACAGGAGGATCCCAGGTTCGGCAATTTAGTGGAACTCTTAGCAACCTAGCGAGACCTTGTTTTTTTGTTTTGTTTTGTTTTGTTTTGTTTTGTTTTGTTGTTTTTTTGCGGTACCGGGGATTGAACCCAGGGGCGTTCTACCTCCGCGCTACGCCCCCGGCCCTATTTTTTATACTTTATTTTGAAACCGGGTCTCACGAAGTTGCAGAGGGCCTCACTAAGTAGCTGAGGCTGGCTGCGAACCCGGATCCTCCAGTCTCTACCTCCCAAGTACTAGGATTACAAGTGTGTGCCACCACGCCTAGGGAGACCTTGTTTAAAAACAAAATAAAAAAATAAGGGCTGGGGGTGTAGCTAGGAGGTAGAATCCCTCTGGGTTTAATCTCTGGTACTGAAAAAAAAAAGGGAGGTGTATAGGGCATGCTAATGCACATCTGTAATCCCAGTACTTGGGACGCTGAGACAGGAAGGAGGATCACAGGTTTGAGGCCAGCCTCAGCAACTTAGGCCATCAGCAATTTAGTGAGACCCTGTTTCAAAAGAGAAAATAAAAAAAGGTTGGGGGTGTAGCTCAAAGGTAGAATGTCCCTGGGTTCAATCCCCAGCACCACAAAAGAAAAAAAAGGAGGATGTCTATATCTGCTCTTCAGGGTGAATCAAATGTTTTTTTTTTTTGTTTTTTGCAGTACTGGGGATTGAACCCAGGGGCATTCTACCTCCGAGCTACACCCCCGGCCCTATTTTTTATTCTTTATTTTGAAACCGGGTCTCACTAAGTTGCAGAGGGCCTCATTAAGTAACTGAGGCTGGCCATGAACCTGGATCCTCCGGTCTCCGCCTCCCAAGTACTGGGATTACAAGCGTGTGCGCCACCATGCCTGGCCATTTTTTCTTCAAAGTCTGACGTCATCGGTCTGACCACAGAGGGGACATCTAAGGGCAAATAAGAATGGTCTGAGGCCAGGATTCTAAAGTTCCATTTTCCATAAATCCAAGTGTCTTTTCTGAAAATGGTTGTAGGAAATATGGCTAGACAGGGGCCATGAGGAAAGAGGGCTGGAGAAGCCGCGGCGTAGCGCACGTTTTTGTGGGAAGGCGGCTAAACCGCACTGTCTTTTCCTGGATCCCAGGGCCTCCTCCGTGCTAGGCAAGGGCTCTGCCACTGAGCTAAGTCCCAGCCCTAACCCGCGAATTCTGCGGGCGACGATGCTTTTCATCTCCAGTTCTTTTTTGTTTTTTGGTGCTGGGGATTGAACCCAGGGGCGTTCTACCTTGGAGCTACACCCCCAGCCCTGTTTTATTTTTTATTTTGAAACAGGATCTCCCTACATTGCTGAGACTGACCTCCAACCTGTGAGGCTCCTGTCTCAACCTCCCAAGTACTAGGATTACAGGCGCCTGTGAGCCACCACGCCCGGCTCTTCATCTCCAACTCTTTTTTATTTTTTTTTTGCGGTACTGGGGATTGAACGCAGGGGCGTTCTACCACCACGCTACACCCCCGGCCCTATTTTTTATACTTTATTTTGAAACCGGGTCTCACAAAGTTGCGGAGGGCCCCACTAAGGAGAGAGAGAGAGAGAGAGAGAGAGAGAGAGAGAGAGAGACAGGGAGAGAGAGCGCTGAGGGTGGCCGCAAACCCGGATCCTCCGGTCTCCATCTCCCAAAGTACTGGGATTACAAGCGTGCGCCACCACGCCCGGCTCATCTCCAACTCTTGATGACCCCAAATGTGGCTCTGCTTCAAGGGCCAGAGCCTCAGCAACAGGTGCAGACCCAGTGTCAGGGACGGTGGGGTCCCTCCCTTCCGCCAAACAGCAGTGCAACTGGAGTCTACGTCATCCTCCAAGACAAACCTGTTTTCTAAGCGAAAGCCCCTCAATAATGGAAAAGCCACGCATTTGCTATAGTCCCTACCCCGGTGACCCACAGGACCCAGGAAAGCCAGTGTAGGGGGTATAGCTTGATGAGGAATGGCTTTTTTTTGGGGGGGGGCTAGTACTAGGGATTGAACCCAGGGGCATTCTACCTCTGAGCTCCACTCCCAGCCCTATTTTATTCTTTTATTTTGAAACAGGGCCTCACTAAGTTGCTGAGGCTGGCCAGGAACCTGTGATCCTTCCGTCCCAGCCTCCCAAGTACTGGGATTACAAGCATGCGCCACCACGCCCGGCTTTCTTTTCTTTTTGGTGCTGGGGATTGAACCCAGGAGCTTCTACCTCAGAGCTACACCCTCAGCCCTTTTTTATTTTCTTATTTTGAAACAGGGTCTGGCTAAGTTGTTGATGCTGGTCTTGAACCTGCAATCCTCCTATCTCAGCCTCCCAAATACTGGGATGACAGGAGCCTGACTGGGGGCAGGGGTGGTATTTACTCAGCTTCCTGATTCCTTTGGGCCACTGAGGTCTTCATGTAAAATTTGATATTTTGTTCATAAAAACACATCAATTTAATTTTAAAATACTGCACTAAAACATTATTTATGTGGATCACTCAGAGTTTTAGGGGCCCTCTTTAAATTCTGCGCCTGCTTGCCTCATCTCTGATTTTGCACCCGGAGTCAAGGCACAAAAGAGGGAGGGTTTTCTGAGATCAAAATGTACTACAGGAGCTGGGTGTGGTGGTGCACGCTTGTCATCCCAGTACTTGGGAGGCTGAGACAGGAGGATCGCAGGTTCGCGGCCAGCCTCAGCTACTTAGTGAGGCCCTCTGCAACTTAGTGAGACCCTGTTTCAAAATAAAGAATAAAAAATAGGACTGGGGGTGTAGCTTGGAGGTAGAATGCCCCTGGGTTCAATCCCCAGTACTGTCAAAAAAAAAAAAAAAAGTACTGCGAGAGAGGATGGGTGACCGCAATCCTTTTTTTGAGGCGGGGGTCTCTGGCAGCACCCCTCAGAACCTGGCTCTACCCTTGTTCTTGACCCCCAGGGGCTCCCCCAGGATGCAGGCTGCGCTGGACCGTGCACCAAATGCTGTTGCGGGCCCACGTGGCAGGACAGCCAGTCTTCGCCCCCAGCGGCCACGGCTCCGTCCAGGGGCCCAGCAAAAATAAACACACAAGCCGGTCAGCGTCTTCAAGGTGCAGGCGCGACAACAAGGTGCCACCGCGTCGGGCTCACGTGCAAACTCCCGAGCGCGCACAAACAGCTGATAAAGGCGGGGAGCCGCCCGGCTCTCGGGAAAGGAAGGGAGCCCGCGTCCTGAGCCCGCTCCCTCCCGCCCGCATCTCACCCAGCAGCGCGTGGGCGGGGCCGGCAGGCTGTGGGCGGGGCGGTGGGCGGGGCCAGCGGTGCGTGGGCGGGGCCTGGAGGGCGGACCCGCTGCTCCCCCGCCCGCCTGACTCACCGCCCGCCCCGCCAGCACCTTAAAAGGGCAATCGCTTCCGTGGCCGCGGTCCCCCTGCCGGGGTGGCCAGCTCTGCGGACCTCAAGGCAGGACCCTACTTTTTTCAGCCTGCTTGGGCCTCCCCGTCCCCCTTGTCCTCCTCTTCCCCTGCCTCCTTTCCTTGCCCTTCTTCTGTGGGGCAGTTGTGTCAGCCCCCAAACATGCTCAAGCACCCCTCCTCCTGCCTGTCCCCGTCTCTAAAAGAAGCCCAGCTCTCACGTTGTCCCCGCCCGCCCTTTCCTCCCCATCGCCCTCCGACTTGTCCAGCGCTGGGTCCAAGGGCTCCCCCACCAATGCCTAGCTCGCACCCCTGCTGCTTTCCACAAAGCATCCTTTTAAGAACAATGACTCATATCTAGAATATACAGAGAACTTAAAAAAATCACCACTAAAAACACAAATAACCCAATCAAAAAATGGGCAAGTGAACTGAACAGACACTTCACAGAAGAAGAAATACAAATGGCCCGTAAATGTATGAAAAAATGTTCAACATCATTAGCAATCAGAGAGATGCAAATCAAAACTACCCTGAGATTTCACCTAACCCCAATTAGAATGGCAATCATTAAAAACACAAACAACAACAAATGCTGGCGAGGATGTGGAGAAGTAGGAACTCTACTACACTGTT
>PVJS01051673.1:0-13889 GCA_004027185.1 Glis glis
TGTGTGTGTGTGTGTGTGTGTGTGTGTGTGGTACTGGGGATTGAGCCCAGAGGCATTCTGCCTTCGAGCTATATCCCCAACCCAATTTTATTTCTTATTTTGAAACAGAGTCTCGCTAGGTTGATGAGAGTCTCACTACTTGCTGAGGCTGTCCTCAAACCTGCGATCCTCCTGTTTTAGCCTCCCAAGATTACAAGCGTGCACCACCACGCCCATCTATTATTTTGAAACAGGGTCTCACTAAGTTGCAGAGGGCCTCACTAAGTTGCTGAGACTGGCCACGAACCTGCGATCCTCCTGTCTTAGCCTCCTAAGTACTAGGATTGCTAGCATGCACCACCACGCCTGGCTGCCTTTATAATTTTCAGTGTAAAAAAGCATGAATCTTGGAAACAGAATTTTCATTTTAGAGTATTTTGCTTACTTTTAAAGCAAAATAAATGCAATGAATTTTTAATAATTATACTCCCCAAAAACGTATTTATTTAACCCAAAGTATGTTGTTAAAACACTCCTAGGGTTTTATGCAGGTTCTAAGTTCTTCCTGTAGAAAATAAAATTATTAAACTTTGATCATTTACACAGCAGATGACAGAAAGCATTTCTTAAGCAAATGTTTTCAGTAGTAAGATCATGAATTATTATAATATGATGCCTTACATAGAGTGATACTCAGTTTTGTTGGGATTGGTGTATAGGTAGCATTTAGAATTTGAATTATGAGTTTAGTCTTATTAAAATCTATAATTTATAAGAAGATTCCCTTGTTAAAATCTGTGAATACTACAGTAAAGGAATATTCTCAAACTGTGTTACAGAACAGCCAGGCAAAGGCCCGTCCATCTCCTGATGTTGGATCCAGTTTGCAAAGAAAATACTGACAAAGTCTGACAGTAACTATTTTAATGGAATCACTATTTTTTAGAATCTCCTGTAAATATATCATATATTTCTGCATTTATTAATGATTCAAACACTATAACCACAAAGGTAAATCATAAAATAGGTAATGGAAATAAATTGACTACATTTATGCTACAAATTTTACTTTATTATGTATTTTATTGATAAATACATTTTTAATGAATGGAAATGCTTCACTGTTTTCAACAAGCATGCTACTGGGTATAAACGCATTCTATGTAAAAATAAAAGAGAGGCTATTTTGTTATTCAACTTATTATTAGCTATAGTTGTAAAGCTTTGTTTTCTGAAATTCCTAATAAATTCTACTAAATTTGTACAGTGGTATAAAAAGTTTATGATTAATAGCATCTTATATAAATACTAGAGCAAGGTGTTGAAGACTGTGCAGGATCTCTTATATCAACTCTGCATGTTCAGCACATAATGTTATTCCCTTATCCAGGGGTGATTAGTCTCCAGAAAACTGACCACACTTAAAAAACTCAAAGGGATCAAACAGCAAACATGAAAAATAAACTGTATTCCAAACTGGGTGACTTGGGTTTCCAAGTCCATATTTTTTTTTTCCCAATAGGAATATCTACTTGGGAAGTCAGATTTATATTAGAGGTTTGCTTTCTAACATAGAGAAGCAAAGCGAAAATCTGAATGATCTTAATTTTTTCATAAAATTATGACAGCCCCATGCATCTTTTTACTTTCCCTCAACAACTTCTACTTCAGGTTCTCATCTGGATTGTTTCAACCTAAATTTCTTACTTCTGATGGCATATCTAAAGTGAGAATGAAAGTCGATCATGTCAATTCCATCTTAGAAACCGCCCCTTCCGCTCCTGGAGAAAATCTGTACTCACTAGCATGGAGTATAAAGCTCTTCATATTCTGAGTCCTCCCTACTTACCTAGCATCTTCTTTACCACATTTCCCACCATACCAATTATACCAAACTACTACTAGTTCCCCCAAATAAAACTTGCCATTTCATACCTCTCTGCCTATACATGTGCTATACCTTCAGCTTGGAATGGCTACCCTTCCTCCTCTACCTAATATGCCCAATAAATTATATTCATTCTTTTAAATCCTGTTCACAGCCAGGTGTGGTGGCGCACGCTTGTAATCCCAGTACTTGGGAGGCTGAGACTGGAGGATCTGGGTTTGTGGCCAGCCTCAGCTACTTAGTGAGGCCCTCTGCAACTTAGTGAGACCCTGTTTCAAAATAAAGAATAAAAAATAGGACTGGGGGTGTAGCTCGGAGGTAGAATGCCCCTGGTTTCAATCCCCAGTACCGCAAAAAATAAATAAATAAATAAATCCTGTTCACATTGAATTTTCTCCATTTTTGCCTAATAATCCTCTCTACCACCTCCTCTAAACAAATTGTGTCCTTTGTACTCTGAACCAAACTTATTTGTGTAGATATAAAGGAGATTAAAGATCTCCTGGAAGGCAGAGATTATCATTCACTTTTTTAAGGAACTTTAAAATAGGGCACATAATGGCTGAACAAAATAATAAATGAAGGAGAAAATATTCAGTCATTCAATTAACCAGATGCCTATCATGTGCTAGATATAACTCTGTGTTAGGGATATAATCGTAGATGAACTATTTGTCATGTAGTTTATATTTCAGTGGGGAATACAAATTTTAAAGTATATGACCAGGTAGTTATGAGTGTACTAAATGAAATTTAGAAAATGGTAGGGGATAGAGAGTAATGGAAGTACTATTTTAGGTACAGAGGTAAAGTGGTCAGAAAAGGTCTCTGAGAAGTTCACATGTGAGCAGAGATCTGGGTGGTAGCAGAAGAATAGCCTTCTACACAGAGGATGTAAGTGCAAAGGACCAGATACAGGAGTGTGTTTGACCCTTTCAGAAGGAAATATCCTCAGATAAAGGTCCAATTTCATTGCTTATACATCCTGCTTTCCACATAACTGTAGGACACAATTCTGCTAAGTTTTCAGCCACTTTATAACAAGGATGCCTTTTTCTCAAGTTTCTAATAACATGCTTCTAACTTCCTTCTGAGATTTACAAGCAGCATCTTTAACATCCCTATTACTACTAACAGTCTATTCAAGGCCATCTAGATTTTTCATACCATGCTCCTTAAAATTCTTCTAGCTTCTGCTCAATGACCAATTCCAAAGCCACTTTTACATTTTTAGGTATTTATTATAGCAGTACCCCATTTCTAATACAAAATCTGTATTAATTTCCTACTGCTGTTAAAAAAAATGACCACAAACTTAGTTCCCTGTAAAACACACAGAAGGTCTCAGTGACAAAAGTTTTCTCCTAAGCCGGGCGTGGTGGCGCACGCTTGTAATCCCAGTACTTTGGGAGGCGGAGACCGGAGGATCCAGGTTCCCGGCCAGCCTCAATTTGTTCATGCGCGTGCGAGCGTTCTCTCTCTCTCTCTCTCTCTCTCTCTCTCTCTCCCTGTCTCTCTCTCTCTCTCTCTCTCTCTCTCTCTCCCTGTCTCTCTCTCTCTCTCTCTCTCTCTCTCTCTACTTAGTGAGGCCCTCTGCAACTTCGTGAGACCCGGTTTCAAAATAAAGTATAAAAAATAGGGCCGGGGGCGTAGCGCGGAGGTAGAACGCCCCTGCGTTCAATCCCCAGTACCGCAAAAAAAAAAAAAAAAAAAGTTTTCTCCTTGCCTGAGCAAGGCCCTGGGTTCAGTCCCCAGCACTGCAAAAATCAAACAAAATAAAACAAACATATTAGCATGCAGTTCTAGAGGTTATAAGTCTGACACTAGTCTCACTGGACTAAACTCAAGGTGTAAGTAGGGCTGTGCTCCTTTCTAGAAGCTCTAGGGAAAAGATCTGTTTCCTTGTCTTCTAGCTTTTAGAGGCCACCCTTGATTCTTGGCTCTCTTCCTCTGTCTTCAAATCTAGGGTCAAGACCTCACATCATATTACTTTGACCTCCTCTTCTACCTCCTTCCACTTTTGTTACTCTATTTAGTAGTGGTGATGCTGAGTTACATCCCAGTCTCCTCTTCTACCTTTTAGGACTCTTAGGATTACATAGCCTCTGTATAACCTTAATATCAGCCGTTTAGCAAACTTAATTCCACTGGCAACCAAAAATCTTAACATATTCACAGGTTCTAGGATTAGAGTGTGGACATCTTGGGGGGTAGGCATTATTCTGCCTACCACAGGGAAGGTAGAACCAAGGGAAGACTAGGGACAGAGACTGCTAGTTGTCCTCTCCCCTTTGTTACTCTCCCCTTTTTTTCCTTAGTAATAAAATCTGTTTTACAGATACCTAGCCACCAGACTAAAAACAATGTTACCCAGACTCTCTTGAAGCTATAAATGGCTATAACCTGTTTGAAATTTCCTTTAAAAAGAAGAGGCAAATCCTCCTTTTCCCATTCTATCTCTTCCTTCCTTATGCTGTTTGGAATACAAACTTAAGATGTTATGACCGAGCTGGGTGAGGTGGCACATGACTGTAATTCCTGTACTTGGGAGGCTGAGACATGAGGAACCCAGGTTCAAGACCAGCCTCAGCAATTTACCAAGACCCTTGGCAAATTTAGCAAGACCCTGTTTCGAAATTAAAAATAGAAAGGGCTGGGGGTATAGTTCAGAGGTAGAATGCCCCTGAGTTCAATCCCCAGTACTAAAAAAATGAAAAAAATATATCACTGTACCATTCAGACATGGCTAAAAGTTAAATCTTGTAGAAAAGCAAGCTAGAAGAAACCCGGACCCTGATGACATCATATAGCAAAGTCACCACACCAGCTAGAACTTTTATGTTCTAGACAAGAAATTTCTATTTTCCTTAAGCATCTGTCATTTTGAATCCTTGTTGAAACAATCTAACTTAAATCCTAGCTAACATACTTAAAGTAGGAAATAGGCCCTTCCTTCCTGGGATGGTTAATCTTGGTTGTCAACTTGACTGGATTGAGAGACACCTAGAAATTTGGTACATCACACTTCTGGGTGTGTCTGCGAGTGTGTTTCCAGAGACAGTTGGCATGTGGGTCAGTGAACTGAGTAGAGAAGACCCACCCTGAACAGGAATGGCACCATCCAATCTGCTGGGGGCCTGAAAGAAACAAAAAGGCAGTAAAGGGGGAAACTGCACCTGTGCTCGAACCTTCTTAATTAAGCAGATGGGTTTTTGAACATCAAACTCCAGATTCTTTAGCCTTTGAACGTGAAGCTGCACCAGCAACTCTCCAGCTGGCTTCCAGGCCTTCAGCCTTGGACGGAGGCTGCACCATTGGTCCTTCTCGTGACGATGCTCCTAGCTTGCAGGCTGCAGATGGCCACTGTGGGACTCTTCATCATCTGACCATGTAAGCCTCTCTACTAATTCCCTCTTATATATGTTCTGTTGATTCTCTTCTTCTAGAGAACCCTGACTAATACACATTCTTTCCACTGTAGGCCTGGGTGGTTGCTGTTGAAATGGGCAAATTCATGATACCCAGGAAAGTGTTGCTGGTCCTGGCCAGATGCTTCTGATATTGATGTTGATACCTCTAACCACCCCTACAGCCATTCTCTGATGGCTGGAATTGACCACTTTCCCTGCAAATGACAGCTGCCATGAAAGAAGAAAATCACCATCCAGTCAAAGATCAGTTCTTTTGTGACAATAATCATATCATGTCCCCTTGAACAAAACTTTATCAGCAAATATGTCTTCAGAGACCCTTCTCCTAAATATAAGGTGGGATAGGAGGTTCAGAGAAGTACAAGATGGATAAGAACGAGGGCTTCTCCCAGTAGCCTGTTTCAGATGCTTTTTGTTTTGATCATTAAAAATAAAAATAGAGCTGAGCATGGTGGCGCACGCTTGTAATCCCAGTACTTGAGAGTCTGAGACAAGCGGATCACAGGTTCGTGGCCAGCCTCAGCTATTTAGTGAGGCCCTCCGCAACTTAGTGAGACCCTGTTTCAAAATAAGGAATAAAAAATAGGACTGGGGGTATACCTTGGAGGTAGAATGCCCCTGGGTTCAATCCCCAGTACCGCAAACAAAAATCTAAAAATAAATAAATAAATAAAAACAAAAATCCTATGGAAAAAAATAAAGTGGGAGATATTATAATGATGTAACCATTGTTCAGAAGCAGATGGACTTTCACCCCAAATTTAGTTCAAGTGTGGAGACTGATGATACCACACACACAAGGTATGAAAATTTTTATGACTTACATAATTGAAGCCTCTAGGGCAGGGCAGCAGATTAGGCTTCCCAAGCAGGTCCAAAACAACTCGAGAGACCAAAGTAAGGAAACTGGTGCAGAGTTTTGATTGTGATTAGAGGCGGAGCCAGGCCGAGGGTTCCCATGTGCAGGCTTGAAAACCTCCTGGTTTGACTCTCCTGCCAGAGTCAAAGGAAAAAGCACTTGGGCTCTCTCACCAGCATGCCCACATGTGGAGCGGAGGGGAAGAGAGAGAGCTTAAAAGCTGTCAACAGTTAAACATCAGAAAACGGAATCAGTCCCCAGCACAAAAAAGAAAAGAGAGAAGAGAAGAGAGAGAGAGAAAGAAAGAAGGGAAGAAATGGGAGCAGGACTGAGGATATGACTCAGCATACATGCTTAGCACACCCAAGGGCCTGGATTCCGTCCCTAGCACCACCAAAAAAATTTTTAAAAATGGAGTCAGACCCTTTATTACACATAGCATAATTCATGATTATATGCAGTTAAGAATGATTTAAAAGAGAAAACAATATCAACAGGAATAAAACCTTTGTGTAGCTAATGGGGATTAGAAGTTGGTTTTAGCCAGGTGTGGTGGCGCACACTTGTAATCCTAGTACTTGGGAGGCTGAGACGGGAGGATCACAGATTCGCGGCCAGCTTCAGTTACTTAGGCCCTCCGCAACTTAGTGAAACCCTGTTTCAAAATAAAGAATAAAAAAATAGGGCTGGGGATGTTGCTCAGAGGTAGAATGCCCCTGGGTTCAATCCCCGGTACTGCAAAAAAAAAAAGAAGTTGGTCTTACAGAGAGCACTGAGGAGGGGATATAGATCCATGGGGAAGATTAAAGCCTGGCCTGCCCTGGTGAGGAGTGTCTGAAGCTGTCAGTCTATGTACCCTCTTCCACTGTGAGTACCGAAAATAATGCTGACAATTTCTTCTTCTGTGAACATTCTTTTTCTAAACTAAATAGAAATGCTATATTATGTTTAACTACTATCAAGTATATTAGAAGATATTTGTGAAATACCCTAATATCCCAGGAACGAATTTTGTTTTGCATTTCATTGGCAATATATAAGTGGTTTTGCCATTCCTTCTTTCATTTATTAAATATTAAATACTGCCTATGTTCCAAACGCTTTGCTTTATTCCCAGAATACATTATGACCATAAAATAACCAACTTTGCTAAGACTGAGATCCACGTTTCCAGGTTAAAGTTGGTCAAAAGAGGAAGGCAGACCTGGACAGAAGGCATTATTCTTGGAAGTCATCATGGTTAGTCACAGTGATGGACAGGCACAGAGATGCCCAACAGGTCCCAGCTTGTCCTCATCTTCTCCGTTCTAGAGCATCTTCCTGACTGTGGACCCTGCTGACCAACAGCAGCCCCAGGCTCACCAGCAGGGACTCTCGGCTGCAGCCCCACAGAAACAGGAGATTGACAAAAGTAGAGTTTTCCCACATGCAGCAGTTTCTGTAGATTTTTCCAGCAAGCTCCCTCTCATGGCTCTACTTAAGCAGTGAAGCATGCTTGCATTATCACATTTCTCTGCCAGCTATCATTTGCCTACCCACACCAGTGTGTCAGACAGCCTAGTTACTGATTATTTCTCTGGTCCTGACGCATTCCTCAGGAGAGAAGGCTAGATTTTCATCCTCTGCCCCATGTACACCAACCCTCCAATTCTCCCTGTCCAGACCACTTTCCTACCTCCTCTCATATTTAGTAAAATGTAACTCCTGTAATAAATTCCTTAGTCCCATAAGTCACATTGGCTTCTTTGTCCTGACTGATACAGTTTGATGGAGAAGACAAAGAATAAGCAAGCACTTATTAAATCTGTGTAAAGTGTTAACTTCTCAAGCATATGAACATATGGAAGATAAGGGGAATTCTGAATTTTGAAAAAAGCTTCGTGTTAGCCAAATGTATATTGTCTTAGGGAATGAAAAGGAGAGAATTTTCCAGGCCTAGATGAAACAGAGCACCAGGAAAGAATAAAGGAGAAAGCTGGAAGGGGCTAGGGCATTCTAGTTTTCCTTCTGAAGTGCCCTAACCATGTGGGTTCCAAGTTCTTCCATCATTACTCCCATCTAACTGTCATTTCCACAAGTTCAGCCACAGAACTTTTCTTCCAGCCGTGCAACATTATAGAGATTGCTGGGTACTCAGAATTTGTCTAGAAAGAACATTTAAATAAAGACTTCACATGCATACAAATAAAACGTAACTTTACTTTCAAATCTGAATTTTTTTTTTCTGTACTGGGGCTTGAACCCAGGGGCATTCTACCTCTGAGCTACACCCCCAGCCCTATTTTTTATTCTTTATTTTGAAACAGGGTCTCACTAAGTTGCAGAGGGCCTCACTAAGTAGCTGAGGCTGGCTGTGAACCCAGATCCTCCGGTCTCAGCCTCCCAAGTACTGGGATTGCAAACGTGCGTCACCACGCCCGGCTTCAAACCTGAATTTTTAATGATAAAATTGGACATTTCAAAAACAGAATTGTGCCTTTTAGAGTACAAAGGTACTGATGAAAATAACATATGGGTTGAGGTAAATCATCTATAAAGTTCTTTCCAATCTTAAAATCAATACATGAGAGATTTATAGCAGGATTATTTGACCTGCCAGCCTGGTTTGTGGCTCTAGAGTTTTGGCATGTGTTTGCATGTTTGTTTGTTTCTTCCTTCCCATTTCTAGAAGAGAGAAGATAAAACCAGCACCTGCAGAGATAAGAGATGGTTCCATCAGAATCCATCTAAGAGGACTTTTCTTAGAGAAACCTCTCTAGGACTAGATACATGAGGTTTTCCAGAACTAGTCATAGGGAAAAAAAAGTTACAATGCCCCAGAATCTCTGTTCTAACTCAGATTTGGAAATCAGTGAAGTTGAGCAGAGTTCTAAGAATACCATGAAAGACAGTATGCCTGTGTGAATAAAAAGCTGGACACAACCTCGCTCTGAACTCCATGCCCAGAATGGGAACCCAGCACTGATGCTTGTGAGTAGAGCAAGTGATCATTTATCCCAGGAACTCAGAGTGCTCCTTTGCAGTTTGCAGATTCAGTGGTTAAAATGTATGTTAAATAGAAATCTCTGTTTATTAAACCTTTTACTCTTTGTGATAATATTTATAAAGAATGGTGTTTTGAATTTTTAATTGCACATTTCGTTGTGTGACAAATACTCCTAAAATTACTACATTCCACAAAATGGCCCTAACAGCAACAACAGGGCAGAGGTCACCTTTCTCTATGGTGAATGGAAGCTCTCCTTGACTAGAGGATTGCATTGGCTCTTCCAGATTTGATGCGTGACCCTTTGACATACAGGGAAAAAAATATGAAATTTTTCATTACAAGGTAATGAATCAAAGTTAGAAATTAAAGTTTTAGAGCTGGGCATGGTGGTGCACGCTTGTAATCCCAGTATTTGGGAGGCTGAGACAGGAGGATTGCAGATTCATGGCCAGCCTCAGTAATTTAGTAAGGTCCTCTGCAACTTAGTGAGACCCTGTTTCAAAATAATTAAAAATAGGACAGCTAGGTGTGGTGGCGTACGCTTATAATCCCAGTACTTGGGAGGCTGAGACAGAGGATTGCAGGTTCGAGGACAGCATCAGCTACTTAGTGAGAGTCATCAACCTAGTAAGACCCTGTTTCGAACTAAACATAAAATAGGGCTGGGGGTGTAGCTCGGAGGTAGAATGCCCCTGGGCTCAATCCCCAGTACAAATAAACAAATAAATAAATAAATAGGGCTGGGGGTGTAGCTCAGAGGTAGAATGCCCCTGGGTTCAATCCCCAGTACCACACACAAAAAAATAAAAATAAAAAATAAATGTAGAAGTGAAGGACATTTAAAAAATCACTATTAGAAAAATCACAGAGTAAGCCGGGCGTGGTGGCGCATGCTTGTAATCCCAGTACTTGGGAGGCTGAGACTGGAGGATCTGGGTTCATGGCCAGCCTCAGCTACTTAGTGAGGCCCTCCACAACTTCATGAGACCCAGTTTCAAAATAAAGTATAAAAAATAGGGCCGAGGGTGTAGCTCAGAGGTAAAACACCCCTGGGTTCAATTTCCGGTACCACAAAAAAAAAAAAAAAGAAAAATCACAGAGTTAGGAGGCAGAGCGGGCCCACTATTGTGCCGCCACGGAGTCATGCAGGAAAACCTCAGATTCGCTTCATCAGGAGATGATATTAAAATATGGATAGCTGGGCATTACATTGCTTCTGGATCTCTTAGTGGTGTAATTATTTTGCACAGTGTAACCACTAATATATCTAGTACTCCTTTTGCCCATGGTAGTAACCAGCCTGTCCGGCACTTGAAGTACTCCTTGTTTAAGAAATCGCTACTGGGCAGTGTTTCGGATAATGGGATAGTAACTCTCTGGGATGTCAATAGAGTACATGCCATAACTTTGACAGTACACATAAAGCTCTAGCTTCAGGCATCTGCTTTTCTCCTGTCAACGAATTGTTGTTTGTAACCATTGGTTTGGATAACAGAATCATCCTCTATGACACTTCAAGTAAGAAGCTAGTGAAAACTTTAGTGGCCGACACTCCTCTGACTGCCGTTGACTTCATGCCTGATGGAGCCACTTTGGCTATTGGCTCTTCCTGTGGGAAAATATATCAATATGACTTAAGGATGTTGAAATCACCAGTTAAAACATCAGCGCTCACAAGACATCTGTGCAGTGTATAGCATTTCAGTACTCCACTGCTCTTACTAAGTCAAATTTAAATAAAGGCTCTTCAAATAAGGCCCCAGCAGTGAACAAACAAGCCGTTGATGTGGGCACTGCTGGTGGAGAAGTTCAGAATTCTGGAATTGTCAGAGAAGCAACCACCACTTCCATTGCCACAGTTCCACTGCAACCCGGGACAACAGCTGTGGGGAAAGGAGCAGCTGCCATTCAGGATAAAGCAGGTTTGCCTCGAAGCATTAATACAGATATTTTATCTAAGAAACGGACAATGGAAAAAGTCAGGATTTCTCCAGCTTTGACGATACTGGGAAAAGTAGGTGACATGTTCTCACCTATCCGAGATGATGCTGTAGTTAACAAGGGACATGATAAGTCTGTAGGCAAAGGAGATGGCCTTGACTTGCTTCCACAGTTGAACTCAGTGTTTCCTCCAAGAAAAAATCCAGTCATTTTTAAGCACTTCAGTATTGCAGTCTAGTTCTCTTAATGTCGTTATGGGATCTCCAGGAAAAGAAGAAAGTGATGACCATCATCTGACAGCAGAGTCTAAGAAAACATATCCAGGAAAACAAGAACTTAAAGACCCCTTTAAACAGTTTGCAAAGTTGATCTCCTCTGGTGCTGAAACTGGAAATCTAAATACTTCTTTGTCATCTAACCAAATAAGAAATCTTGAAAAGCCAGAGAAAGAAATTGAAGCCCAGTTGATATATGAACCACCAGTTAATGGATCTTCAACTCGAAATCCAAAGATAGTATCCTCTGTCACTGCTGGAGTTGCCAGTTCACTCTCAGAAAAAATAGTTGATACCATTGGAAACAATCATCCAAATGCACCCTTAACATCCCTTCAAATCTGTTTTATTCAGAACATGATACAGGAAACACTGGATGACTTTAGAGAAGCATGCCATAGAGACATTGTGAATTTGCAAGTGGAGATGATTAAACAATTTCATATGCAACTGAATGAAATGCACTCTTTGCTGGAAAGACTGGTGAATGAAGGTTTCGTGGCTGAAATTGAAAGACTATGAGAAGAAAACAAAAGACTACAGGCCCACTTTTGAAATTTTAGGGAATATCTTAATGTTTTGTAGTTGAGAAGTTTCTGGCAACATAGAACTACATAGAATCAGTATTGTTTTTGTGGCTTCTAGAGGGAATTTTTTTTCAATTAAAAGGGTGATAGGATTTTACAACAACCATTATTTCAGCTTCTCTGTCAAAAATATTTTTATTTTTATATTTAAACTGTACAATATATCATCTGCCTAATAGGAAAGCCAACAGGATCTTTATTTTCTGAAAGCTTTAGCCATACACTAAGTGCCCTTTTTCACTAGAGAAAAAATTGTGGATTAAATAGGTTATATATGTTTTTAATCACCTTTTTAAAAAAAGATATATTTTTGAGTGACAAATTGCCTTCCAAAATTTTTTGGCTAGTTTGAGGCCTAAAGGTTTGATATACCTTCTGTTTTTATGGAGAAAGTAATTTTAAAATGCAATTGGTTTTTTAACCCATTGACTAATGAAACACAGAGTTGACTAGTAATTATTTTGTTAACTTAATGACATCAAGTATGACTACTATTTACTATTTGTATATGTGATAATTTTTTAAAATATGACTTGTTATAGCTACATTATGTCTTTTGCATTTATGTTATTGTGTTGTACTTCTGATAGCTCTTACACTTGGTTGATATTTTTTAGCTAACTTTGCTTATGAAAAATTCTTAAGGGTTAATAAGACTCAACAAGAGCTATATATCTGCTGATTATCTCATGATTTAAAAACATGCAAAATTACACCATAAGGTTTTAATCACCATTATTCAACTTATAATTAGTGAACATATCATATTAGATACTAAATATCACAGTATTATTGCCATTTTTTCTCCCAAGTGAGAAGTGTGAATTACTTTGTTCTATGGTTTATATCATTAACTTTCTCTTAATTCTTTCTGTGATGTGAATAATATTTTTATATTGTTGGCCTTACCATAAAATTATTTATAAAGATCCATTGTGAAAAGAATTCACACTTCTTTGGCAGTGGTTGAACATTTGCATTTACCTGCTACGATCTACACTTTTAGTGGTATAAGATTAGGAGGGCTACTTGTTTACCTTCTTGTCTCTTGCCCAAAGATTCAAACTGTGTACTCTGTATATAGCTCTACTGACCAAATTTAGCTTCTGGTCTGGAAATATTTACTAAAAAAAGAAAATCTAGCTATGCTTACTAACTTTATGATTTTCCAAAATGATGGAAAATTAAGCACACTAATATTACTTTCTCCCAATATGGCGCAGAGAATACATTTGTATTAAAGCATATGGATGTGTTAATGTGATCTTTTCCTGGCAGATTATGAATGCATTATGACTTGTAACAAGTTTCCTATATGTCACTATCAAACAGGTTTAGAACACATAAATACTACTGTGTTTTGCCTATGTACTGTATTTAAATCTATAATATTTTCCTACTGCCTTTTTTCTATAGGTCAACACAGTGTGTATTAAAAGAGGTGGGATAAATAAACACAATTTTAGTAATTTTATGTGCATAGATGAAACATTTTTGCACGGATTTAAAAACAAAGTACAAAAATAAAATTTTATATTCAAAAATAGGAAAAAATAAATAAATAAAAAAGAAAAGAAAAATCACAGAGTTAATTGTTTCAAGCATGATTACAAAGGGGAAAAAAAGTTACAGTACAGAAACCTGACAGATATAACCTAAACAAAGTGATCAAGTTTAAAATTACCAATAAAAAGACATATCAATATCATATTGTACCTCCTGATATGATACTGTTATGGTTTGAAATAAAATGTCCCTCAACCCTCATTCTCTGGACACAACCATGTTTGGATGTGGGATCCTGGGGTATGGCCTCTGACACATGGCTGGAGGTGGGTCCCTGGGGTATGGCTCTGACACATGGCTGGAGGTGGCTCCCTGGGGTGTGGCCTGTGACCCACGGCTGGAGGTGGCTCCCTGGGGTATGGCTCTGACACATG
>PVJS01051674.1:0-13889 GCA_004027185.1 Glis glis
AAAAAAAAAAAAAAAAAAAAAAAAAGAAGTAGAATGCCCCTGGGTTCAATCCCCGGTACCGCCAAAAAAAAACCAAAAAAAAATTAAAAAAGATATATTGATTAGCACAGATGCAATAAAAACATGGGTAATAACAAGTGGTGACAAGAAATTGGAACCCTCATATGTGGCTAGTAGGAATGCAAAATAGTGCAGTCACTTTGGAAAAGACTTTTGGCAGTTGCTAAAAAAAGTTAAACACAGAGTTACCATATAACCCAGCAATTTTACTCTAGGTATATACTTAGAAAATTGAAAACATATGTTCACACAATAAACTTGTACATGAGTGCTCACAGTAGCATTATTCATAGAAATTAGACAGTGAAAACAACCTGAATGTCTACCAGCTGATGCATGGATATATGGTATATCTGTAATAAATATTAGCCATAAATACGAATGAAATACATGCTTCGACACAGATGAATCTTGAAATTACTATGCTAAGTGAAATAAGCCAGACACAAAAGACCATGTACTGTGTGATTCCAACTGTATATAAAGTGTCCAGAACAGGCAAATCCATAGAGACAGAAGATGGATTAGTGATAGCCAAGGGCTAGGGATAAGGATAAATGGGGAGTGATTGCTAATGGATTACATTTTACTTTGGGGGATGGTAAAAAAATACTATAATTAAATACTTGTGATGGTTGCTTTACCCTTCAAATATACTAAAAACTACTGAATAGTAGGCTTTTGGGTTAAATTTATGATATGTATATTAGATGCCAATAAAGCTATTATGCAACATGCTGTGAGTTTTACTTTTTGCATAATCTACTTCTTATCTGAATTATTTGTATTACTCTTGCAATTTTTTTTAAACAAAGGTTCAAAAATAAGTGTGATTTTTCTTTTTCTGTGAAAAAGTTAACACAGCAAGGCGTGGTGGTACATGCTTGCAATGCCAGTACTTGGGAGGCTGAGACCAGAGGATCCGGGTTCGCGGCCTGCCTGAGCTACTTAGTGAGGCCCTCTGCAACTTAGTGAGACCTGGTTTCAAAATAAAGAATAAAAAATTAGGGCTGGAGTGTAGCTCAGAGGTAGAATGTCCCTGGGTTCAATCCCCTGCAAAAAATACAAAAACAAAAACAAAAACTAAGTTGGGCGTGGTGGCACACATCTATAATCCTAGTACTTGGGAGGCTGAGACAGGAGGATCACAGGTTCTAGGTCAGCCTCAGCAAGTATCGAGATTCTCAGCATCTAGTGAGACCCTGTTTCAAAACAAAAAGATTTTTAAAAGGGGCTAGGGTGTGGCTCAGAGGTAGAGTGCCGCTGGGTTTAATCCCCAGTACCACAAAAATAAATAAATAAATAAATAAAAGAACTGTATTCTTTCTTCTTCAGATGGATGTTAGCACAGCATTTGTGTGAGAAGTGTCATCAACTTCGGTTCCAAGGAGCCATCAATAATGTGATTTTGCAGGGAAGAGTTCATTGTGGACAAGCAAGGCCTAGAGAAAAGGTGGCTGGTTTCTTCTCCCATTGTCCTCTGGAAGCAAAATCTGAATGGAGTATGAGTAGCCTGTACAGTATAAAACAGAAAGTAGCAGCAGAAAATACGACTGTAGGCCGGGCGTGGCGGCACGCGCTTGTAACCCCAGTACTTGGGAGGCCGAGACTGGAGGATTCCATGTTCGCGACCAGCCTCAGCTACTAAGTGAGGCCCTCTGCAACTTAGTGAGACCCTGTTTCAAAATAAAGAATAAAAAGTAGGGCTGGGGGTGTAGCTCGGAGGTAGAATTCCCCTGGGCTCAATCCCCAGTACCGCAAAAAAAAAAAAAAGAAGAAAATACGATTGTATAATATACTACTGTTATCTTGGATTTGTCTTCTAAATTTCTCCTTCCCCTTAGTTTTTTCCTTGTTCCAAGAGTTTAAAAAATGGTTTTTAAAAAATTGCTCTAATACTCTATTTCTTAAAATGCGGTCCCCAGACCTGTAACGGCAACTCTACAACACTTACTATGCCAGTAGCGCATCAAATGCAAACGTGGCCCCGCCCACCTCTGCTCCTCAGCGCCGAGGGGCGGGTCCAGCGGGCGGCGCTTTCCGCAGCCCTCGGGGCGACTGGGTGGCTTGCTGCAGTTTTTACTGCCTCTGCTGCTGATCCATCGCGCTTCCCCCCACCTCCCCCTACGAGGGATTGAACCCAGGGCCTCTCGCATGCTAGGCAGGCGGTCTACCACTGAGTTACACCCCATTCCTTGTGTGTGTGTGTGTGTGTGTGTGTGTGTGTGTGTGTGTTACTGGGGATTGAACTCAGGGGCATTCTACCCCTGAGCTATACCCCCAGCCCTATTTTATTCTTTATTTTGAAAGAGGGTCTGGCTAGGTAGATGAGTCTCACTAGTTGCTGAAACTGTCCTCAAACCTGCAATCCTCCTTTCTCAATCTCCTGAGTACTGGGATTACAAGCATGCGCCACCACGCCCGGCCCCAGTCCTTTTTATTTTATTGTGAGACAGGGTCTTTCTAAGTTGCCCAGTCTGGCCTTGAACTTGTGATCTTCCTGCCGCCTACTGAGTAGCTAGAGTTATAGGTGTGCGCCACCCCGCTGGTTCCTTTATCTTATTCATCAGCCTTTTCAGTATAATGTACATTAGTAGGCGATACAGACTTGCTGAGTCACCCGTCCTTTCCCTCCCCCAACCTTCCATTCACCATTCTGCCTGCATTCTCTTCTCAGCATATTTCTCTCTACATTTTCTCTCCCTTTTTGGGATCCGTTTGCTTCTTCCTGAATCAGCAACTCCAATTTGCTGTCCTCTTCTACCTGTTTGGAGATTGCCAACATGCCCTACTTAAGAGAGTTTCACAGCACTCCCCGGGAAAAAAGATAAGAGGAAACCATGAAAAGAAAAACTTTGGTTTGAATATTCGGGCACTTGTTTTTTGTGAAAATGAAAAGCACGTACAGTCTACTTCTATGGGGCAGAGATTCAGAAACTTGAGTGTACAAAGGGGACACTAATTTTTTTTTTTTTTTTTTTGGTCCTGGGGAATGAGCCCAGGGGCATTGTATTTCTGAGTTACACTTCAGTCCTATTTTTTTCCCTTTTTTGGGGGGGAACTGGGGATTAAACCCAAGGGCATTATACCTACGAGCTCCACCCCCAGCCCTATTTTTTATTCTTTATTTTGAAATAGGGTCTCACTAAGTTGCGGAGGGCCTCACTAAGTAGCTGAGGTTGGCCTGAACCCTGATCCTCCTGTCTCATTCTCCCAAGTACTGGGATTACTAGCATGCGCCACCATGCCCGACCCGCCCTTTTTGTTTTGAAACAGGGTCTTGCTAGGTTGCTGAGAGTCTGCTACTTGCTGAGGCTGTCCTTGAATCTGTGATCTTCCTGTGTCAGCCTCTCAAATCCTGGGATTAAGGTGTGCACCACCATTCCCGGCTGAGACTGATTTTTTAGATGCATAGCCCTAGGTCTCAGATTCTGATATGTCAATGCAATGTTTGGGATGATACAGGAATCTTCATTTTGACAAGAACCCCAGGTGATTTTGAAGTTGGTGGTCCTTGCTCACTGTGTCAATGATGAGAACATTCATTCTCTGGGATGGGGCACATACACCTCTCCCCTTCGCAAGCTCTATATCTACTGGAAATTTTTACAAAGAAAAAAAACCCTCAAACACATGATCCATATCTTTTTTTTTTTTTTTTTTGCGGTACCGGGGATTGAACCCAGAGGGGTTCTACCTCCGAACTACACTCCCGGCCCTATTTTTTATACTTTATATTGAAACCGGGTCTCATGAAGTCTCATGAAGTTGCGGAGGGCCTCACTAAGTAGAGAGAGAGAGAGAGAGAGACAGGGAGAGAGAGAGAGTTAGAGAGAGCTGAGGCTGGCCGCGAACCCGGATCCTCCGGTCTCCGCCTCCCAAAGTACTGGGATTACAAGCGTGCGCCACCACGCCCGGCTAGAAGATCTGTTCATAGTTCAGTTGTATGCTCTTTCACATCTTATTTATTTACTTAGTTTTGTTACCGTTTGGAGTGATGCCGCGGGTTCTTGTTCTTAGCTACTTTAGAAAAAGTTAGCCAAAACTACTGTTGCAAGCTTGAACAAAGTTTTTTTTATTACAGAGAGAAACAGGGGACAGAGTAAGCAAAGCACTACGCCAGAGGAGACGCAGTGGAGTGCCTTGAAAGTAAGGCACTGATGCCTTTGAACATACACAATTTTTATAAGAATTATTATCTTTTGTTTCTTATCTCACTTAACCAATAGTCTTCTTTTTCTACCAAAAGCAGGGGCAGATCCGCCAATTAAACCTTTTCTGTTAGCCCCATTTGTTCATCCTCAAAGAGACAGATAGGTCAGATATCGCTGATTAACAGGTATTGCCTGGTTAACGAGGTCAGGGGGCTTCATGAAGCTTGTTAGTCTTAGCAGTTGTGAAAGTCTATAATTCTTTTCTAATTGCATGTGTCTGTGCTTGTACCATTCAGTGTCTAGCTGGGCTAACAGTCAACTTTTAGCTGACCAAGGTCAACCTTGGCTGCAGCTCTTGACTGACAACTTAGAGACAGAGAAAAGGATTTTATTGTTCTGCCTGAGTATGAGAGCTTGTTCTCACTATTAGCAATTGATACCTATTAGTAATCAATGTGAGCCCAATCCCCATCAGTTTGATACTGGGGATTGACCCCAGGGGTGTTCTACCTCCGCACTACACCCCAGCCTTTTTATTTTTTATTTTGAAGCAGGGTCTTGCTAAGTTGCTGAGGCTGGCCTCAAACCTTCCATCCTTCTGTTTCAGCCTCCCAAGTACTGAGATTACAGGTGAGTGCCACTGTGCCTGGTTTTTCACATTTTATTTTTAAAGGACTTTTTATTCCAAGGTGATCTCGGTAATTTTACTTGTAAAGTGGTAAAATAAGTGTCTGTGTCTTTTGTCTTGTAAACAGGCATTCCTAGGTTTGGCATTGTTTACATCTTGTCCTGAATAATTTTGTGTTGTTGTTGTATGATAGGATGTTTAGGAGCATCCTTGGCCTCTACCCACTGGATGACATTAACACCACCCCCTTAAGTTGTGACCATTGAAAATACCTCCAGAGATTGACAAATGTCTCTGAGGAGCAAAATCACCACAGGTTGAAAACTGCTGCAAAAGAAACCTGAAGTTAAAACAATATGCAATTCACATAAGTAACTCTGTGGAAGGCTTTAGTGCCTGAGGCCAAAGTATTTCTCCTGTTATGTTGAACACAGTGTGTAGCTTCTACAAGTGTTCATGAAGAAGCAATAGTATTTTGTGAAATCTGAAAAACTACTCTGAACATACTGTCACTCTATAAAACATGAAGCTCAGCCGGGCGTGGTGGCGCACGCTTGTAATCCCAGTTCTTGGGAGGCTGAGACTGGAGGATCCGGGTTTGCAGCCGGCCTCAGCTACTTAGTGAGGCCCTCTGCAACTTCGTGAGATCCGGTTTCAAAAAAGGTTTCAAAATAAAGGATAAAAAATAGGGCTGGGGGTGTAGCTCAGAGGTAGAACGCCCCTGGGTTCAATTCCCGGGACTGCAAAAAAAAATGTGGATAAAACATGAAGCTCTATTTCTAGTATTACAATTAAGGAATAATATTACAATTAAGAATAGGTGGAAGCCGCCGGGTGTGGTGGCGCACGTTTGTAATCCCAGTACTTTGGGAGGCGGAGACCGGAGGATCCAGGTTCCCGGCCAGCCTCAGCTCTCTTTCTCTCTCTCTCTCTCCCTCCCTCTCTCTCTCTCTCTCTACTTAGGCTCTCCGCAACTTCGTGAGACCCGGTTTCAAAATAAAGTATAAAAAATAGGGCCGGGGGTGTAGCGCGGAGGTAGAATGCCCCTGGGTTCAATCCCCGGTACCACACACAAAAAAAAATAAAAATAAAAATAAATAAATAAATAAATAAAAGGTCCAAGGAGAGCCGGGCGTAGTGGCACACACTTGTAATCCCAGTACCTGGGAGGTGGAGACCGGAGGATCTGGGTTCGCAGCCAGCCTCAGCTCTCTCCCTGTCTCTCTCTCTCTTTCTCTCTCTCTCTACTTAGTGAGGCCCTCTGCAACTTCATGAGACCCGGTTTCAAAATAAAGTATAAAAAATAGGGCCGGGGGCATAGCGCGGAGGTAGAACGCCCCTGTGTTCAATCCCCGGTACCGCAAAAAAAAAATAAAAAAAGAATCGGTGGATATAAGAAAACATAAGTGGAAAGGAATGCTATCTCAGCTGATGACCAAAAAGAAAAAAACCAAAGAGACAGTATGGATCAATTACAATGATGTCAACACTGCACTGACGTGTTAATAAACTTATTGACAAATATTTGTGCCAGGCATGCTATTGCTTCTGAAAACACAGAGATAAAACAACAACAACAACAACTGCCATATTCCCTTAGGTTAGTGAGAGCTCATGGACACACAGCTAATTAATTTGGTTAAATTATCATAGAGAAAGCAGTACTGGGAGCCGGGTGTGGTGGCGCACGCTTGTAATCCCAGTACTTGGGAGGCTGAGACCCAAGGATCCGGGTTCGTGGCCAGCCTCAGCTACTTAGTCAGGCCCCCTGCAACTTCGTGAGACCCGGTTTCAAAATAAAGTATAAAAAAATAGGGCTGGGGGTGTAGCTCGGAGGCAAAACGCCCCTGGGTTCAATCCCCGGTACTGCGGGGAAAAAAAAAAAAAAAAAGCAGTACTGAAGCTGGGTGTGGTGGCGCACGCTTGTAATCCCAGTACTTTGGGAGGCGGAGACCCGAGGATCCGGGTTCCAGGCCAGCCTCAGCTCTCCCTCTCTCTCTCTCTCTCTCTCCTTAGTGAGGCCCTCCGCAACTTCGTGAGACCCGGTTTCAAAATAAAGTATAAAAAATAGGGCCGGGGGTGTAGCGCGGAGGTAGAATGCCCCTGGGTTCAATCACCGGTACCACAAAAAAAAAATAAATAAATAAATAAATAAAAGGTCCAAGGAGAGCCGGGCGTAGTGGCGCACACTTGTAATCCCAGTACCTGGGAGGCAGAGACCGGAGGATCTGGGTTTGCGGCTAGCCTCAGCTCTCTGTCTCTCTCTCCCTGTCTCTCTCTCTCTCTCTCCTTAGTGAGGCCCTCCGCAACTTCGTGAGACCTGGTTTCAAAATAAAGTATAAAAAATAGGCCCGGGGGTGTAGCGTGGAGGTAGACCGCCCCTGCGTTCAATCCCCGGTACCGCAAAAAAAAAAAAAAAAGAAAGCAGTACTGGAAAAATTATGACAGAAATGTCTACTGATGATTTGTAGTAAAATGACTAAAAAAAAGTTTAGGAGACTTTTAGAGACCAGGTGTGGTGGTGTGCGCCTGTAATTCCAGTACTAGGGAGGCTGAGACAGGAGGATTGCAGGTTCAAGATCAGCCTTAGCAATATAGCAAGACTTTCAGAAACCTAGCAAGACCCTGTTTTCAAAATAAAAAATAAAAAAGGGCTGGGGATGTAGTTCAGAGGTACAATGTTCCTGGGTTCAATCCCTATTACCACACACACACACACAAAGACTTTTAGAGCCTTAGTTGTGTGAACAGTTCCACCAGGTTTCTGTCAACCCTAAACAAAGATGCCCTTCATGTAATTCAGATGAAAGACCTCCTCTTTTGTTACAAATAAACTTGGAATTAGTTTATTGAGTAATTCAAGTTGAAGCAGTTGGAATATTTTGTCAAACAATCAGAATATTAGATTATTCACTTTGTGGAGTGCTATGGGCTAATGAACTAGACAAGTTGGTTGGGAGATTTTGTGTTATTAAATTATAATAATAATATGTAGAACTTTGGTACCAAGGTTTGGGAATGCCTGGGAAAGTGCTTTTTTTGGTGGTACTGGGGATTGAACCCAGGGACATGCTACCTCTGAGTTATCCCCAGCCTTATTTTATTTATTTGGTGCTGGGGGTTGAATGCACGGGCATTCTACCTCTGAGCTACACCTCCAACCCCCCCCCCTTTTTTTTTGTTTTGAAACAGGGTCTTACAAGGTTGGTGAGAGTTTCATTATTTGCTGAGGCTGTCCTTGAACATCTTATCCTCCTGACTTAGCCTCCCAAGCATTGGGAATTATATTGGTACTGGGGATTGAACTTGGAGGCATTCTACCTCCGAGCTACACCCCCAGCCCAATTTTTATATTTATTTATTTATTGGTTCTGGGGATTGAACCCAGGGGCATTCTACCTCTGAGCTACACCCCCAGCCCCATTTTATTTTTATTCTGAAACAGGGTCTTGCTGGGTTGAGGGTCTCGCTACTTGCTGAGGCTGTTCTCAAATCTGTGATCTCCTGTCTCAACCTCCCAAGTGCTGGGATTACAAGCATGCACCACTGTGCCCACCTTCCTATTGTGTGTGTGTGTGGTACTAGGGATTAAACCCAGGGGCATTCTACCTCCAAGCTACACCCCCAGCCCTATTTTATTTCTATTTTGAAACGGGGTCTCACTAGGTTAATGAGAGTCTCATGACTTGCTGAGGCTGTCCTCAAATCTGTGATCCTCCTGTCTCAGCCTCCTAAGTGCTGGGATTGCAAGTGTGCGCCAACATGCCCAGCTTTTTACATTTTATTTTGAAACAGAGTCTAAGTTTCTGAGGGCCTTGCTAAGTTGCTGAGGCTATACTCGAACTTGCAATTCTGTCTCAACCTCCCAAGTACTAGGATTACACATGTGTACCACCACACCGGGCTCCTTCCTTTTTTTTGTGTGTGTGGTATTGGGGATGGAACCCAGGGGCATTCTACTTCTGATCTACACCCCAAGTCCTATTTTATTTTTGTGGTACTGGGGATTGAACCCAGGGGGCATTCTACCTCTGAACTACACCGCCAGCCCTGTTTTATTTTGAAACAGGGTCTAAGTTGAGGAGGGCCTCACTAAGTTACTGATGCTGGCCACTAACCTACGATCCTCCTGTCTCTGCCTCCCAAGTACTGGGATTAAAAGCATGTGCCACCATGCCTGGCTTTCTTCTTTTTTTTGCGGTGCCAGGGATTGAACCCAGGGGTATTCTGCCTTTGAGTTATATCCCCAGCTCTATTTTATTTTTTATTTGGAAATGGGGTCTTGCTAAGTTGCTGAGAGTCTTGCTAAATTGCTGAGGCTGTCCTCGAACCTGTGATCCTCCTGTCTCAGCCTCCCAAATGCTGGGATCACAGGTGTGCGTCACCACGCCTGGCATAAGGTTTTTCCACTTACATATTCTGTTCTCCCATTGGTTTGCTTGGAAATCCCTTTAAATGTCCTATTTCTTCAGTGATACAATGACCCCAAGTTACTGCATGGTTTTGGATCAGGAAAAAAGGTTAAAACATGACAGTAAAGTATTAAAAATGAACAGAAACAAAATCTCAGTCAACTTTCTGTCAAATAGGAAATAGACAAGTTTGGTTTTCAGAGATTATGGCATTGGGCTGGGCAGGAAGTCAGCCTAAAGACACAGTTTTGCATTGTATTTATGGGTCTTCCTGTACTTGCTGACACTGCAAGAGGATCAGCATGTCAAGGAAATGGGATTGAGATGATGTATTATAGGAAGTGAAAGCACAACAGCTGTATGTGTTCACTAGATATTTCAAGTTCACCCAGCTTCCTACCAGGCATCTGCTGGAATATCATTTCTTGATTTCCCTCATGGTTGAATGAAGTCACATGACTGGCACGTTACTTGCCTACTTATCTGGAGCATTTAATTAAATGCTAGAGAGACTCCTAAATTCTCTTTCCTTATGGGCACAGCAATCAGCAACTCTTGAGACATGGAGTCTACTGATTACTTTAAACATGTGACCTTTCCTGAACTGTGATAGATGCATAACTTTTTTTTTTTGGTACTGGGGACTGAACCCAGGGGTATTCTACCTCTGAGCTACACCCTAAGGCTTATTTTGTTTTTAATTTTGAAACAGGGTCTTGCTAGATTGATGAGAGTCTCACTTCTTGCTGAGGCTGTCCTCGAACCTTTAATCCTCCTCTTGGCCTCCCAAGTACTGGGATTACAGGTGTGCACCATGACGCCTAACTGTACCAATTGTTTTAAGCCATGAATTTGTAAACTTTCTTTGTAAAGGAAGAGATAGTATTTTAGGTTTTGCACACCCTATTGTCAGTGTCACAACTCTTCAACTCTGCTTTGTGTGGCACTCAAATGACCATAGAAAGTATGTATACAAAGGGATGTGACAATGTCCCAAAGGAAGGGATGTGGCTGTGTTTCAATAAAACTTTATAAAAACAGATGGCCACTTGGTCATAGGACTGTAGTCTGCAGATTCCTGTGTTAAGGCACAGAACTTTCAGGGTTATGACTGTAGCATAACCTAGCCTATTTTGCTATTTTAAGTGGTTGTGAGATCCTCTTGATATCATGTGGAATAAGATGGACCCCCAAATGAGAACCTTTGTCATTTGTGCACTCCCTCCCCGAAATCTTTCTTTTCTGCTTGAAGAAAAGCCCTCTTCAGCTACCATGAATCTTTATGTTGGGTAAGAGAACTGAGCAATATGCCAAGGTAAGGCAGAAGGGGCTTTTCTTTGGCATACTTCATCACAAGCCCTTTTGAAATCAAACCTGAACCATTAGAGGTCTTTTAAGCCTTCAGTTCTCATACTTTGGCATGCATCAGAATCACCTAGTAGACTTTGTTAAAGCACAGATTGTTGGGCTCCACCACAGGAATTTCTGACTCTGGAGGTCTGGGGAGAATTTGTCTACCAGAGTGTGATCTCAAAGACACTGGTCACATTATGAGCAGTCAAGTGTTTTTTCAAACTTTAATGTACTTACAAACCGTCTGAAGATTTTGTTAAAATGCAGTTAATTCAGTAGGCCTGTATCAGTGAGTTCTGATACAGTGATGATAATGGCAGTGATAGTGGTTGGGCTGAATATACTTGGAGTTGTAAGGAATTAAGGACTGCAATCTTTCTTTCTAGCCTCTAGGTCTAGCATAATGTTTATCACAATGCTAACTATAGGTGCTTAAATCTTCAACAATTTTAGGTCAACTTTCACTTCTCTCATACTTGACATACTAGTTATCAAATCTGTTGATTCTATTCTCTCTACACGTCCTGGGAATTGAACCCATTCTACCTCTGTGCTACACCCCCAGCCCTTTTTATTTTTTAAACAGGGTCTCCCTAAGTTGCTGAGGCTATGAACCTGCAATCCTGTCTCAGCCTCCAAAGTACTGGCATTACAGGCGTGCGCCACACCCGGCTGTTGATTTTATTATTGAAATGTATAATGAGCCGGGTGTGGTGGCACATGCCTGTAATCCCAGTACATGATAGGCTGAGACCAGAGGATGGCAGGTTCCTGGCCAGTCTCAGCAACTTGGTGAGGCCCTCTGCAATTTAGTGAGACCCTGTTTCAAAGTAAAGAAAAAAATAGGACTGGGGGTATAGCTTAGAGGTAGAATGCTCCTGGGTTCAATCTCCAGTACCACCACCACCAAAAAAAAAGTATAATGAATCCAACCCTTGTCACCACCTTCAATGTTTGACCCTGCCTGCCCCTAGCTACCTGGACATTTGGGCTGGACTATTTCAATAGCCTCTTTCCTGGTCTCCTAGCATCTGCTCTCACTCCACCCTCTCTCACCTTCAACACATGCTTTCTGTAAATTCTTTACACTGTAGCAAGGATGGTTTAAAATATAGGTTGATTATGAAACCCAGACTCCCCGTTTCACTCAGCAAATACAAAAGTCCTCACAGTGACCTATCAGGCCCTGCATGACTGGCCTCCTTTTGTCTTTGACTTCATCTCCTACTGTGCTTCAGCCATCATGGCGCCTCCTTGCTCATCCTGGAACCCACCAAGCATACTTCATCTCAGATCTTGGTACTTGGTGTTCCCTCTACTGGAAAATTCTTCCTCCAAGGTAATTGCTTGGCCTTCTCACTTTCTTCAGTCCTGGCTCACATGTCACTCAGCAAGGCTTTTCCTGACCACCCTGTTTTTCTTTTTCTTCCTTTTATCACTTCACTGACATGTACTTGTCTTCTTCTAGATTGAAAGTCCCGTGAAAATAGATTTTTGTTTTGTTCACAATCTCTGGCACTGAAGAATTTTTAGCATGCAGTAAGGTGCTCAATAAATATTTGAATGGGTGGCCGACTTTGCAGTTAACTGGAATATCTGCTGCTGCTGTTTCTCCAGACTCCCTCAGGATGCACTGTTGCCAGCCAGTATTACTCATTTTATTCTCCAGGGAACAGTGGGTTTGGTAGGATCCTTTTCTAAATCGCTTTTTCATGGAATTTAAATTATAAATTGGTAATTTACTGTTGTCATGAAACATTATGTTGCTGAATTTTCCACTGATTATAGTCCTTTTAAATCCATTTCCTTCTAGCACTTGGCTTCTCATTTTCTGCTCACTGTCCGCACCCACCCCATCCCAAGCATAAAGTAATTCTTTTGCAGCAAAAATAAAAACAAATAAAAAATCTGGTTTCTCATTCAACATTCTCTTTAAAGTTTTAGATAAATCTGAAACAAAAGGGGGGAAACCCCGTAATAATTCGTAATATTCAGGCCTACTGAATACATGTTATTTCAAGGCACCTGTAAATGATTTTTAACGTGAGCCCAGAGTTTCAAGACTTCAAAAAGCCATCGACCCCGCTCGTTCCCGACGCATTCTACAGAGAATGCCTTAGTTACTGGGTGATTGTTTTGAAGGGAGGCGGCGAGCTGTCTTTTTTCAGATCTTCTGGAGTTCGCCTGCTTTGCATACAGAAGGAATTCGACAAGTTGGGATTGCACCACCCACCCCTGATACCCCGTACTAGCAGAAACCTTTGCCCCCAGCCCCCACCAGAGAAGGGCTCTTCCCGGGGCAGTCGCCAGCTCCAGAGCCAGCTGCTTGACACCTATTGTCCCCGTTTGGATGTCGAGCGAGTTCGCCTGAAGGACCCCGGCCTCGGTTTCGCTCACGTCGCGGGGCGCCGCTCCCGCGTCCCCGCGGGGCGTGCAGACGCGCGACGAGCGCCCCCCTCCCGAGCGGCGGCGCGGGCCCGGCGGGCGGCGGGCGGGCGGGCCCTTCCCGGCAGGCGTTCGCGGCGGGCAGCCCGACGCCGCCGAGGCCCCCGCTCCGCGCTCTCCGCCCCACGCCCGCGGGCTGGCTGGCGAGGTCCCTCCCGCTCCCGGCTCTCGCCTCGATCGGAGCGGCTCTCGGTGCAGCGGGGCCAGGGCGACGCGCACGACACTGCCCGAACGCAGCGCCACCCGTGCCCCCCGGCTGCCCACTCGGGACCTCCAGCGGCTCCGCGCGCGCACGGTGAGCGCCGTCCCGGACCGAGGCGCTCAAGGGGAAGAGGGCGCCGTGCCCGAGTGTCCTTTACCTCCGGACCGGCCGGAGCGTCGCGAGGGGCGTGCTCCTGGAGTCCTCCCATCCCCCGGCCGCCCCCAGTGCCCGTCCGCGCCAGCCCGACCTCCTCCCCTCCGATCCGCGGGAGGCGACGAGTCCCGCCCCGGGGGGACCGTTGCACTGGCCGTTGGCCGCCGCGCTGCGAGGCCCCGCCCCGGCGCGAGCTCGGTGGCCCGGGGCGGGCGGGCGGGTGGGCGGCGGGGCGGGCGGGCCGCGGCTCGCGCGGGGGCGGGGCGGGGCCGGGCGCCCTGCTGGCGGGTCGCGCGCGCGCCCGCGCTCTCTTCCTGCCGGGGGCGCGCGCCGCCCCCTCCCCCACGGCTCGCGCAGGCTCCCGCCCGCTGCGCGTTTTGTCCCGTTTCTCGCCCCGTCCGTCTCCTGACTCGCCTCTCTTGTCCTTCCTCCCGCTTTTTCTTCTCTCTCCTCTCGGTCTAAAGATGCCTTCGGCCACCAGC
>PVJS01051675.1:0-13885 GCA_004027185.1 Glis glis
CATAGCTTTTAACTTTTAGCATAAGTATAGTTATAGATAAATGATATTAAAATAGAATATAGTTTAAGCATAGGTGTAAGGTATTCATAGTTTTTAACTTTTAGCCTAAGTATAGTTATAGATAAATGATATTAAAATAGAATATAGTTTAAGTATAGGTGTAAGGTATTCATAGCTTTTAACTTTTAGCATAAGTATAGTTATAGATAAATGATATTAATCTTTAGCATAAGTATAGTTATAGTCTACATAGAAAAGATATAAATAAAAATAGTTTAATAGTAAATATAGTTAACTATAATGACATTTATTAGTTAGCATAATATATGTAGCTACATAATATAAAAAATAGTTAAGACTTATATAAAAATATATAAAAGGCAATAGTCAAAAGCCCTTAGGTAAGGTTATGTTCGTCACCTGATTAATTGCAGCGTGATATTTCCGAGAACAATGCAAATGATTACATTGTGGGAAGAAACGCAAGTTTGCATGGGACCTGAGTAATTGGTGGGGAACATGTTGTGACCATCTGGACAATGGGTTGTTAATAACTGTGGGTAAATGACTGCACTATAAAGAGTCCTATGATGTACTAAGTAAAAAATATTTTTCATGATGTACTAAGCAGAACATTGTCAGTGTTAAGACTTCCTGATGTAAAAAAAGGTATAAAAATAAAGTCTGATGCTCGCTGGGCAGAGACAGTGCCTGCAGCTTCACTGAACTGTTGGGCCTCCTGTCTCTCATTCCCTCGCCGACCCTACACCTCCTTCAGGGATTCCCCCGGACCCGTCGAGGCTGGACCCCGGCAGATCCAGGTTCGCGGCCAGCCTCTGCACGCTCTCTCTCTCTCTCTCTACCTAGTGAGGCCCTCCGCAACTTCGTGAGACCTGGTTTCAAAATAAAGTATAAAAAAATAGGGCCAGGGGTGTAGCACGGAGGTGGAATGCCCCTGGGTTCAATCCCCGGTACCGCAAAAAAAAAAAAAAAAAAGGCTATTGTCAAATAGCTTTACAAATACTATTACATACTCAATAGATTTCCGCCTTAAGACTGAGCTTAATTTGATTAGCCTTAGGCAGTAAAGAGGAAGTAACTAATCATCAGGCAGAGTGTTAAGCATAATTCTTAACACTATATGTATAATATATATGTATATTATGTATATATACATGTATATGTATATATACATGTATATGTATATGTATATATACATGTATATGTATATGTAGAGTATAATATGGAGCCATCTCCCATTATACTAATAGTACCAGCTCTCTGTCACTATGATCAAATACTTGAGGTAATTAACTCATAAAGAAAGGAGGGTATTCCTTACAGACTAAACCTGCATTAAATTCCAAGCTCCTAAAAAAAAGTATAAAAATGAGTGAGAGAGACAGAAAGAAGAAGAAAAGGAAAGGGGGAGGGAGGGAGGGAAGGATGGAGGGATGGAGGAAAGAAGGAAGGAAGGAAGGAAGGAAGGAAGGAAGGAAGGAAGGAAGGAAGGGAGGTTGGTTAATTTGGTTCATGGTTCTGGAAGTTCCAGTCCAAGATTGAGTGGCTCCATTGCCTTGGGCATCCGGCAAGGGCAGCACATCATGGCAAACCACTCACCTCATGAGCCAGGAAGCAAAGAGGATGAAGAAGAGACTGGGGTCTCACAATCCCTTTTCAGAGCAAATCCTTCGTGACCTAAGGATCTCCCACTGGGGCCCACCTCCCAATATCACTACCGTGGAACTAAGCCTTTAACCCGTGGACCTTGGGGGATGTTTATCCAAACCATAGGACTAATCAATACACAGGCTTCAATGACATGATTTTCTGAAAATACAACTCTAATTCCAAATCCAACAAAAATGGTATTAAATACAAAAGCACAGACCAATTTCCTTTATGGACATAGATATGAAAATCGAAATGAAATGTCAGAAAATAAATTAAAAGAATAATCTGCCTCAGAGTTTATTCTTAGTATTCTTTAAATAGAAATGTATCTCAAATCAAAATGACATTTAAGAATAACTAATTAATTATTTCAAATGCTTAAAGCATCTAATCCGCAAGTTCAAAAGAGAACTTATTTACATGCTTGAGTATGCATGTGGACTATCATACATGCCAGAAGAGCCATTCCGCTAACATCAGGGGAAGACATGCCTACTGGTATTATTACATGATAATGCGCTAGAACTGGGTGTGGTGACCCATGCCTGCTTGTAATCCCAGAACCTGGGAGGGGGAGGCAAGAGGATTGCAAGTTTGAAGCCAACCTCAGCAACTTCGTGAAACCTTTAGCAATTTAGTGAGACCCTGTTTCAAAATAAAATTGTTTTTAAAAGGACTGGGGGTGTAGCTCAGAGGTAGAATGCCCCTGGTTCAATCCCCAATACTTCAAAATAAATAAATAAATACATAAATGTAACACTACTTTTTATAACATTTTTCATTCTTTTGTCTTCAACTCTCAAGGTAAAGGGCAGAAGCACTGCCACCCAATCCATCACCCAATATTTTACTTTACACATTTAGGTTTAAAACATAAAACTTACACTTGAGTTAATGTAGTTAAAACTCAAAGAGAAAGCAACAAAAATAGATAAGAACCTGGTATATTAAATTTACTACTTCTTCTAAAGAAGAATGAAGCATCTAATATTTCCGATGCATGGAATCAAAGACCTATATTCAAGCACAGAGCAAAAAGACTTTCGCGGACTAGAAGAGGGTTAAAACCCCATACTTATTTGATTTCTCAAGTTGGGCACTGCCATACACAAATGGAATCAGTAGCTCTGAACTGGAACTTCAGCACAAAAACTAGGTCTTTCATCTAAAAATTATTACCAATTCTAAATGTCCAGGGACATCTATCTTAAACCATTTCCAATGATTTTTTCAAATTCTCACCATACCATTGCAAATGATCAGTTTTCTCTGCTGTAATTTTTCCTCAACTTTCCAATTAAAACCCTTTACCTTAAATCTCAATGTTGTTATTTCTCATTTTCTATATGCTATTTCAAAAATCCTTCCAAGGAAAGAGAGAGAGAGAGAGAGAGAGAGAGAGAGAGAGAGAGAGAGAATGCCCAGTTCTTTCAATTGGAAAAGTACCACTGCTACCTTAACAACCCATTGACATTCTGAGGAGAATGCTTCCTTACATCAAAAATGTGAAAGAAACAGGTTTTCTACCAACCCAACTGCTTTTATGCAAAACAAAGCACTTTTTTATAATTTTGGTCACAATCTCTAAGCAAACAGAACTTTCATTCTAGTGGAATAATGCATTTCACATTTCTCTTCTCCTGACACAAATACAAACTTACTTAATATTCTGTTGCTGTTCTATCAACCTTCCTTGTAATACTAGCAAAGAGTTTTAATTTTTCCCCAAAGCCCAAATTACAGATGGGTAATTTCATCATAAAAGTCTTTGTGATTTTTAGCACAATCACCCCTCACTGAACGCTTCCTGTCGCCATCTGCCTCTTTTACGGCCAACTAGGACTTTTCTTGGCTTGTTTGTGTTTCTCCCAGTCTGCTGTCTGGCATTATCCTCCCCACCTCCCAGCCTTCTGTAATTTTGGGTAACTGCTCCCATCTGATTGACTCTGGGCTCTTCCCACTCTTCTGTGTCCTGATTTTTCCAATGGGTCTTGAATGTCAATCAGTGGGCTGAGTTCTCATTCACACAAAATGTGTTTCTACATCCCTGCTGGCTGATGATATTTGTATTTTAAAACAAAACATTTACTAAATTCCTGAGCCATGATTCTAAATGACCACCTGAAGCTGGGCGTGGTGGCGCACACTTGTAATCCCAGTACTTGGGAGGCTGAGACCGGAGGATCCGGGTTTGCGGCCAGCCTCAGCTACTTAGTGAGACCCTCCGCAACTTAGTTAAGACCCTGGTTCAAAATAAAGAATAAAAAATAGGGCTGGGGGTGTAGCTTAGAGGTAGAATGCCCCTGGGTTCAATCCCCAGTACCGCAAAATAAGTAAATAAATAAATAAATAACCACCTGCTTTGTTATTATCTGTCTTGGGATAAAGGCTTAGAATATAACAAGAGGCACATGAAGTGGATGCTTGAAGTCCATCATAATTACACTTAGTGAAATGCCCCTTACACAGAAAAGAAGCAATAAAAAAGTCAAGTTTTGCTAATAATAAACAGAAAATGAAGTTGGGTATGGTGGAACATAGGAGAATTATAGGTTTGAGGCCAGCCTCAGCAACTTAGCAAGAATCTCAGGACTCTATTTCAAAATTTAAAAATAAGGGTTTAATCTCCAGTACCATAATAACAGTAAACAGAAAATGATTTATGGTCCTCAATTCTCTCATCTAGTGTGAATTATGTATTAGGTCCCTACCATGTTCCTCTGCCAGGGGCTGGGGATTCAGAAGTTTAAAAAAAAAAGGCAGAAGCCAGTCGTGGTGGCACACAATTGTACTACCAGTACTTGGGAGGCTGAGACAGGAGGATCACAGGTTTGCGGCCAGTCTCATCAACTTAGTAAGGCCCTCGGCAACTTGGTGAGACCCTGTTTCAAAATTTAAAAAAAAATAGGGCTGGGGGGTGTAGCTCAGAGGTAGAATGCTCCTGGGTTCCATCCCAGCACCAAAATAAATAAATAAATAAATAAATAAATAAATAAATATTTTTAAAAGGCAGAGAAGATATTAAAGTTGTAATGAAAGGCACCAAACTTAAGACCTTAGACACTTCTGGATGAGTAAACAGGTGAGACTTCACATTTATACTAATATAATCTGCATCAGTTCGATTTGTTTTGTCTTGTTTTGTTGTACTGGGTATTGAACCCAGGGGCATTCTACCTCCGAGTTATACCCCCAGCCCTTTTTTATTTTTTGTTTTGAAACGGGGTCTTGCTAGGTTGCTGAGAATCTCGCTAAATTGCTGAGGCTGGCCTTGAACCTGCAATCCTCCTTTCTCAGGCTCCCAAGTATTGGGATTACAAGTGTGGGGCACCAAGCACAGTGTCAGTTAATTTTTTTTTCTACATAGCCTTCTCTGGGTTAAAATCATAACTCTAAGTGAAAAGCAATAATTAACATCAAAAGACAAAACCAATAATAAAAACATTTACTGTCAAATATTTGTGAAATGAATGACTCTTAGCTCTACCGCTTGCTAGTTTAACCCTAAAAATTAATCGCTCTGAGTTTGTTTCCTTGTCTATAATAGAAGTATAATTTCTAGTTCATTACATTGCTGTGTTAAAGGAGCTAATCCCTATGAAGGCCTGGCCCATAGAAATTGCTCAATAATGGTAGCTCTAAGTGAAATGTCATTCAATAACATCAAGGAATCATATGTAACATAGTTCAAATAATTTTCTATAACTATCTTTGACTTCTAGAAATCTCTGTCTCTCCCTCTCTCTTTCTCTCTCTCTGTCTCTCTCTCTGTCTCTCTCTGTCTCTCTGTCTCTCTCTCTCTCTCTCTCACTCTCACACACACACACACACACACACACACACACACACACACAGCTCAAACTAAGTTTGTCTTAACAGTTTGCTTTTGATGAGGGAGAAGATAATAGGGATTGAACCCAGGGCCATTCTACCTCTGACCTACACCCTCAGCCCTATTTTATTCTTTATTCAGAAACAAGGTCTTGCTAAGTTAATGAGGGCCTTGCTACATTGCTGAGGCTGGCCTCAAACCTGCAGTCTCCCAAGTACTGGGATTACAGGCATGTGCCACAAGGCCCAGCAGTCTGCCAGTTTCAATAACCATCAATACCACACCTGCCGTCTGTCCATCTTCTGCCCCTCTCACTCACTCACTCCTCCACCCTCTAATCAATTCCATATTATTTTCATGACTGAGAAAATGGTCCTCTCTCTCTTGCTTCCTAGGCCCAGTGGTTGATTTGTACCCTTTGTGAGGGAACTTTCCAGTTTTCTACATAAAACCCAACTCCATTCCTGGAAGGTGACAATGAAGGCTCGGAGCCTCCACTATGGGGCAAGGAAGCTGAGTGTCAGAATTCTAAGTCCTTTTTTTTTTTTTCCTGGAATGCATTCACCCATTGACTCATTCATTCATCCAAAAATAGTCAATGAATGCCCACTATGTGTCGGGGACTGTCCGAGGTGCTGAAAACATGGTGCTGAAAGAGACAGCCAAGGTCCCCACCACCACTGAGTTTAAGGCCCACAGGATAAACAACTGCAAGACAGGGTGATGAGATATATCTGGGACTACTGGACCATAGAGGGACAAACCTAACTCAGGCCTGAAGAATCAGGAAGATGTAACACCTACACAGAATTTAGTGGGTGAGAAGATAACGACCATGATGGAGAAGACCCCGGAGAAGACAGAGGAGACAGCATGGACAAAGCCTGGAGAGAGCATGGGCTGAGGTTGGGAGCTCTGGAGATGAAGCCAGGTGTGTTGAGGGGCCTAGCTTGTCTACATTTCCTCTCCTTGCTGATTTCTGTTCTGTTACTCCAAAACCTCCAGCACCTTTTTGTGTAAGCGCTTCACCTGGCCATGAGCTACACTACTGGAAATTTAAAATGGTATTCTGTGTCATCCTGTGAAGGAAAGAGCATTTAAGAGTGTCATCACCCCCATCCCCCAGATATCCTCTGGGGGGGGGGGAGCTCCCAGGAGATAGGGAACAGAGGAAGGTGGGCAGTCAAGGTCTAAGGCCTAGTTAAACCTTCCCTGTTACCTTCTCCCACCATTGCCAACCTTGGAAAACCAGGCATGGCTTTATTAATGAATCCAGTAAGGCTTCTTACACCTTACCTTAAGGCAATGATTTAATCTCATTTAAAGTTAGGATTGGCCAGGCATGGTAGCACATGCCTGTAATCCCAGTACTTGGAAGGCTGAGATAGGAGAATCACAAGTTCATGATCAACCTCAGCAATTTAGTGAGACCCTCAGCAACTTAGCAAGGCCCTGTTTCAAAATAAAAAGGGCTGGGGGTGTAGGTTGGAGGTAAAATGCCCCTGGGTGCAAGCCCCACTACCAAAAATAGTAACAATAATGTTAAGTTTGGTTGGCATGGTAGTATGGAAGATGGCTGCATCAGTGGGAGAGTGTATATGGGACCATCCCTCGTCTAGTCCAAGACCTAAGTTTCAAAACACAAATTAATGCCACCTGTAGTAGATCTAGATCCTAAAGAAAACTAAGCAAACAAGCAGAAAAGCTTGGTCTCATGTAAGGACTAGATGTGATACCATAATGATTTTAGTTCATTCCCCAATATTTTTCAAAAGGAAGATGAAGAGCTATATGTGACAAATTTAGCATATGTCACTAGCTGAACATATGTGTGTTCATTTTGATCTATACGTTTCTATATAATATAAACTATACACGTGTGTGTGTGTGTGTGTGTGTGTGTGTGTGTGTGTGTTACTTGGGGTTGAACCCAGGGGCATTCTACCTCTGAGCAACAGCCCTAGCCCCATTTTATTTTAAAACAGGGTCTCACTAAGTTACTGATGCTGTCCTCAAACCTATGATCCTCCTGTCTCAGCTTCCCAAGTACTAGGATTGCAGGCATGCGCCATCACGACTGGCTAAATTATACACTTTTGAGTTATGAAATAATTAGGCAATGATAGGGACTAAGAGATACACATGGGATATAAATATTTACCAAGAAGCTTTTACCCCTGGTGAAAATAAAAGTATTAGTCATTACTAATTGTCCCAAAACATATTTTAAGAGAAAATGATACTCGGAAAATATTAAAGACTGTGATGACAGACAGCCCTTCTGACTAATGCTGCTTCCACGTTGGCTGTACTTAATCCAATAGAGAAAAGAATTTTTTTAAATTACCCTCTATGTAGTGGTAGTTTTAAAAGATAATCCAAGTCAGTTCTCACACACTAGGTCCCTGGAGAACGACAACAGATCCTACAACATGACAGGAAGAAATTCTTGCATCCTCTGCCCTCCCATTGAGAGAAGAATTAGATGAATTTGCCGTCATGGAAACCTGTAAAGATCTTTCTCGAAAGTTCCCATCACAAATTAGAAGGTCAGTGATTCAGAGATATTTTTAGGATTGGCACTCTGAACATATTCACTAATTTTACCTATTTCTGATTTGTGAGCAGCAAGACTAAGAAGGAAATAAGTCAAAGATTAAAAACCAATACCTCATTCGGACATACTTTCTTGGAATGGATTTATAACAATAAGGTCATTATGAAAAAATTTGTCCTTCTAATGTTAAATACATTTTGTTTTGTTTTGTTTTGTTTTGTTTTGTTTTAAGTCGTACTCTCCCAATATGGCACTTTGCAGAGTCACTGTAATTCACTTCAAAATGCAAATATATACTAAGATACTAACCAGCTGTCCCTGCAGTCACGTGAGATGCTACCTTTCAATCTCAATTTTATTTCTATATACATTCTTCTGAGTGTGTGTGTGTGTGTATGTGTGTGTATGTGTATGTGTCTGTGTGTTAAGTTATATTTGTTCAAAATTTCTTCAAACAAATTATATAAACCAATTAATATTCACCAAACTACCTTAATGATGGAGCCAGGCAGAAGCCATGTAGCTCACAAAGGAATACCATTCAGGCTATTAGCAAATACACACACACACACACACACACACACCATTTATGTGGGGAAAATATTCTTAGCTGTCTGATCGCATAACTGTCTTTGTTTTTCTTACATAAAAACTATTCTTAGAAGCATAACAAACTTTGCTTTTCAAAGTTTGAAAAGCAAGAATATTGGACTTCATGGTATAAATACATTCAGATTATTTAAACTCATCCCTTTCTTTAAAGCAGGTCATCCTATTCAATATGAGATTCTTAAAATTTTATTTGTCATTAAAAAAAACTTTCTTTGGAATAAAAAAGATTATGTTCAGAGATGCAGAAGTATTTTCAAGATAAATCCAATCCGACCAACCTGACAGATTGAGATCCTCTTCAAATAGTAATGTCTCAATTAGCTTTAGTAACCAAGGAAGCAGTCAAGCCTTAAAACATGAATTATGCAGCCTTATATATCCTTCATGGGTTTTATTTTTGCTATTATATTGCAGAAAAAAATACCAATCTTTGGAGAAAATAGCAAAAAGAAGGCATTTTCTTTTCCCAGCACATTCTAAAGCAAACTCAGGAAATGCTTCAAATTGAACATTCTTCTTGGCCATACTAAAATAGAATATTTCTCAAAGGCTATTAATAGTTAAACTCAGAATAGAATCTTAAATATGCATGAATGGAAGTTCACCTGCTCTATCCCTGTCTTCAGAGAGACCTTTGACTCAGCACTTCCAGAAAGACAAACACCTGCCCAGTTTCCAGGTCTCCCCAGGCCTGTCTAAGCCAGAAGCCGAGAAAGACAAAGGAAAGCCTTCAAAGGCATCTTCTTTGACTCCTTGAGCTGTGTCGATCGCCTCCTCCTCTGTGTTCCCACAGCCTCTGTTCATGCCTGTATCATACCACTTAGCATGGTCCCCAACACAAAAATTCCCAAGGCATTTTAGTGATCCCAATCTTTTATATATAAGAAAGCAACCACAGTAAAGTTAAGCAAATCATTTAAAGTCTCAAAGGTAGGAAGTGATAAAGCCAGAATTTAATTAAAAGCAATCTGACGCCAAAGCCCCTTGATTTCTCATTATATAGTGTCCCTCTTGATCAGTGGGGAATTAGTTCCAGGACTCCCTCACCATAGATACCCAAATAATAAAAAAAATAATGTTTTATATAAGATACCTCTTATATAAAACAGCATAGTCGGGGGCGGGGGCTACCAAGTGCTGTGTGCATGTATGTGACTGTCCACCTGATTTACATTATGATGTGAGACCATCATGCACCAATAAAAGCATATTAAAAATAAAAATAAAACAGCATAGTGTTTGCCTATAAGCCATAGGCATTTGCCCATATACTTTAAATAATCTCTAGATTACTTACAACACTTCATACAATGTAAATGCTATGTAAATAGTTGTTACACTGTACTGTTTAGAGAATAATGACGAGGAAAAAAAAGTCTGGATGTGTTCAGTACAGATGCAGTTTTGTTTGTTTTGCAAATATTTTCTATCTGTGGTTGGTTGAATCTGCAGATGTGGAACCTGTGGATACAGAGGTCCAACCGTACTACCTTCTTCTGCCTGTCATCTAGCACTGCACCAGACAAAGCTGGAGTTCAGAAGATGCCTGCTCATTCATTAAATGTATGGGTGGTCCCATTCTGTGTGCTACAGAGAACTGCATGAACGGGATCCCCATTCTCTACCCTGCGACGCCGCCCTTTGGCCCCATCATCACAGCAACTCCAGTTCAGTGAAGGCGAGAGTGAGCATGCAGCTAGGACACGTGCAGGAGAGGAGCCATCCAGGGGAGACTGGGAGCAGGAAGGGGAGTGGGTGCTTAAGAAAGAAGGGTCAAGTAAGAGGAAGAAAAGAACGTATGAGGCAGAGGAAATGGCACCTGTTACATGTCAGAGGGAAGAAAGAGACCGTCTTGTTAAAATGAGAAAAGTCAGCCGGGCGTGGTGGCCCACACTTACAATCCCAGTACTTTGGTAGGTGGAGACTGGAGGATCCAGGTTCGCAGCCAGCCTCAGCGCTCTCTCTCTCTCTCTCTCTCTCTCTCTCTCTCTCTACCTAGTGAGGCCCTCCGCAACTTCGTGAGACCCGGTTTCAAAATAAAGTATAAAAAATAGGGCCGGGGGTGTAGCGCGGAGATAGAACGCCCCTGGGTTCAATCCCCGGTACTGCAAAAAAAAAAAAAAAGAAAAGTCGCCGGAGGCGGTGGTGCACACCTGTCATCCCAGCTACTTGGGAGGCTGAGGCAAGAGGATCACAACTTCAAGGCCAGACTGGACAACTTAGTGAGACCCTCAGCAACTTAGTGAGAACCTGTTCCAAACTAAAATAGTGCTGCGGGGGCGTGGTGGCACACGCTTGTAATCCCAGTACTTTGGGAGGCGGAGACCAGAGGATCCCGGTTGGCGGCCAGCCTCAGCTCGCGCATGCGCGCGCGCGAGCATTCTCTCTCTTCCCCCGCCCCCTCTCTCTCTCTCTCCCTGTCTCCCACTCTCTCTCTCTACCTAGTAAGGCCCTCCGCAACTTCGTGAGACCCGGTTTCAAAATAAAGTATAAAAAATAGGGCCGGGGGCGTAGCGCAGAGGTAGAACGCCCCTGGGTTCAACCCCCAGTACCGCAAAAAAAAAAAAAAAAATAGGGCTGCGAGTGTAGTTTGGAGGTAAAATGCCTCTGGGTTCAACCTCCAGTATGAAAGAAGAGGAGGAGGAGGAAGAGGAGGAGGAGAGGGGGAGGGGAGAAAAAAAGAAAGAAAACTACAAAGGACTATGTAATTATAAGTTGTACATATAACTGTAAAAGATATTTAACGTCTACAACTCCACCAAATTTGGCAGTGTCTTACTTCGACTGTAATTTACATTTATCCACGTCATGCTCATGTAACTTCTTGACATACAAAGCAGGCTCTCAACTTCCAGTTAAACATGCTTTTAAGGGGAAGGTCCTAGCCTACGTTGCCGACATTTTTTTTTTTAGTTTTTTGTTCAACTGTTTATACAAATTCAACAAAGGTTAGGGAAGGTCTAAGAAATACCAGCGTATAACAATGGCACTTATAAATGCAGAACTTTACAACTAGGAAGTATCCTTTTTAAAATCCATAGACCACATATCTGTTTTTCTAAACATAAAGATAAGTGCACACCTTTCTCTTTTCTTTCTTCCTTAACTTTTCCTTAATGTGCTTTACCCTTTCAAACAAAACTTCTTTTCCTTAACATATTTATTTTTTTGTTTGTTTGTTTGCAGCACGGGGGATTGAACCTAGGGGCATTCTACCTCTGAGCTACACCCCCAGCCCTATTTTTTATTCTTTTTTTAACATGTTTTTATTGGTGCATTGGAGTCTCACATCACAATGAATATCTATTTGATGTTAACATACATGCACACAGCTCTTAGTGTCCCCTCCGCCTCCCCCCACCCATATGAAGTACCGAGAATGATGATGGTATATTCTCACATGTACACATTGTTTATGATAGTAATTCAACTGATTCACTTCTTTCTTGCCCTTCCCCTTCCCTTGTACCACTTCACTTGCCCCACTGAGGGTTCTCCATTATTAACTGGAGTCCCTTGTGTGTCCCCACTACTCCCTAGGTTGCACATATTAATGAAAACATATGTCCCTTCTTTTTTTGTGATTGGCTGATCTCGCTTAACATAATGTTCTCCAGATCCTTCGATTTTCTTGCAAATGATGTTATTTTGTTCTTCTTTATTGCTGAGTAGAATTTCAAACTAGAAAACTATAGTAATATATGTATACCCATGTTCATAGCAGCACAATTCACAGTGGCCAAATTATTCTTTATTTCAAAACAGGGTCTCACTAAGTTGCAGAGGGCCTCACTAACTAGCTGAGGCTGGCTGCGAACCCGGATCCTCCAGTCTCAGCCTCCCAAGTACTGGGATTACAAGCGTGTGCCACCATGCCCGGCTTGCTTAATACATCTAAACCTTAACTTTCAGACTGGCCGAGACCCAAAAGCCTTCTAAAATAGCTATCCCTGCTCTGCTTGTAAACAGAGGCTATTCCACTATAAAAACTGTCCTTTGGGTATAAGTTTGACACCTTTTTTTAAAGAAAATGTGTACATACTTCTCATTTCATTTATTAATCCATATTCCCATACAAACTTAAAGATCACATTATAGAAAGTTCACTGGGTCAGGCATGGTGATGCACACCTGTAATCCCAGTACCTGGGAGGTTGAGACAGGAGGATCGCAGGTTCGCGGCCAGCCTCAGCAACTTAGCAAGGCCCTCTGCAACTTAGTGAAACCTATTTCCAAATAAAGTAGGGCTGAGGGTGTAGCTGTGAGGCAGAATGCCCCTGGATTCAATCCCCAGTACCACAAGATAGGATAGATAGATGATGATGATAGATAGACAGACAGACAGATAGATGATAGATTAGATAAATAGATGATAGATAGATAGATAGATAGATAGATAGATAGATATGATAGATGGATGGATGGATGGATAGATAGATAGATAGATAGATAGATAGATAGATAGATAGATAGATAGATATGATAGAGGGATGGATGAGTGGATGGATTGATGACAGATGGATAGATGGATGGATGGATGGATAGATAGATAATGATAGAGGGATGAATGAATGGATTGATGATAGATGGATAGATAGATAGATAGATAGATAGATAGACAGACAAGAGAGAGGCAAACAGACAAGTACAGATAATACCTCTCCTGCTACTATAAATTCCTTTTCCAAGAATGCCTTTTAGTTTAGTTTTGTTTTTTGTTTTTTTGGTTTTTTTTTTTTTGTACCGGAGATTGAACCCAGGGGCATTTTACCTCCGAGCTACACCCCCGGCCCTATTTTTTATCCTTTATTTTGAAACCAGGTCTCACTAAGTTGCGGAGGGCCTCACTAAGTAGCTGAGGCTGGCCATGAACCCAGATCCTCCGGTCTCAGCCTCCCAAGTACTGGGATTACAAGCGTGCGCCACCATGCCCAGCCTGCCTTTTAGTTTTAATAATTTTTCCCCAGAGAAGAAATAAAGGGAAAATATTCCCTTTGAAAAAGACAAAGAGGCCAACTCTCAGAAACAATGAGGCAGATTTTATCTTAAGTAATACTGTGGTCAAGATCCCCTAGGTAATATTGAAATAATCACTTCCCCATTTCCTTTAGGGTTGGGAAAAGATGCGATATCCTCCGTTCACACCTCTCTCTCCTCTCTCTCTCTCTCTCTGCCTCCCCCTCCCCCTCCCCCTCTCCCTCTCCCTCCCC
>PVJS01051676.1:0-13889 GCA_004027185.1 Glis glis
TATAACCAATAAGATTTTTTTTCCCTCATACTTCTGGAGGCTGGGAAGTTCAAGATGAAGGCACTAGCATATACGGTGTCAGGTGAGGGACCAACTTTCTGACTCACTGATGGTGCCTTCTCACTGTGTCCTTTCAGGGCAGAAGCAGTGAGGGATCTCTCTGGGGGACTCTCATATGAGGATATTAATCCCATGGGGGCTCTGTCCTCAAAGGCCCCATCTCCTAATGTCATCATCTTGGGGGTTAGGATTTCAATATAAAAAACTGATACTCAAACATTCAGACAATTGCAAAATAAATATATAGGTATATTAAAGCAAATTTTTTAATAAAGCCAGGTGCGTTGGTGCATGCCTGTAATCCCAGCTACTCAGAAAGCTGAGGCAGGAGGATCATAAATTTGAGGCCAGCCTAGGCCACTTAGTGAGACCCTGTCTTAAAACAAAACAGGGCTGGGAATGTAGCTCAGAGGTAGAATGCTCCTGGCTCAATCCCCAGTACTGGGCAAGAGGTAGCTTTCTAAAATAAGATTGGGATCATACTGAATATTCAGTAGTTGATCTACCTTATAGAAGTAGATTCCAGTATCATTTGGTCATTTGTGCTCTACTGCTTTGGCACAGACTGTGCTTGGGTCTTTTGATTGCGGGGTGAAGTGAGAAAGGCTAATGCCTCCAGTGTGGGAGGAAAGAAGAGAGAATGGATGGAAACGGGGCAGCATACACCTCCTATGTAGCAGGACAGTTATTTCAAAGTATGATGCCAATGTGAAGTTCATGATTCTTCAGGCAGAGTCCGGACCTTGAGAGCTCTTTGAAACCTTGCTGTGCTCATTCACAATACTGTGCTCCTTTCTTCAGCTGAACTCCATACCTACCATACTCTCCTATGTTCTCTTCTCCATCTCACTGTTTTCCTCTGTTCTGTTTCTTTTTGATGCTGTTAAAAGCCAGATTTGCTTTCTGAGACTCTTTTGTTTTTTATTTTTATTTTTTTGTGGTACTGGAGATGGAACCCAGGGCCTTCTACCTCCAGGCCACACCCTCAGACCTATTTTATATTTTTTATTTGGAAACAGGGTCTCACTAAGTTTTGCGGGGCCTCACTAAGTTGCTGAGGCTGACTTCGAACCTGCGATCCTCCTGTCTCAGCCTCCCAAGTACTGGGATTACAAGCAGGCACCATCACACCTGGGTGAGAGTCTTTTTATTTCTTATTTTATTTATTTCTTATTTTTTGTTTCTCATTTAAATTTGACTATATAATTACATATGAAGTACATACATATATAATTACTTAATTTTTTAAAAATCAGTGACGTGATTTGGAATGCCAAGTATTTTATTATCTCTATCGTTGCTTAAAGATCATAATACAATTTAGGAATACACAAATATAAAACTTTAAGAAATTATTATCAATAATTTTGATTAGAAGACAAAGCATTTCTTAAGTTTTGCATTTTATAAGATACTTAGGAAACTTGAATATATTTAGCTTGTAATGGAGCCAGTAATAATTAAAGTATAGTTATATAGAAGTCAACATATATTAACTTAACCTTAACATAACCCTAACCTAATATATATTAACTTGACCATAATATAACCTTAATACATATTAATTTAACCATTGGAATGAAATTTAGAATTTGTGGCTCAGTGAGATAATGATAATTACAAATCTATGGAGGTTGACAGCATAGGACAAAAATCAAAGAATAGTTTTAGAATTTTTATAAGCATTAATAATCAGAAATAAGCTTATTACTTGATAGACAGTTGTATCTTTCTTATATAATAAGACACTTACTCAGTCAAGGAGAACAGATGTAAACCAGGTCTTAATGATGAGTTTTTGAATAGTACTAAACAGATGACAGAAGTTTAGTAACTCAAGGTATAAATACAATGCACATTGTATAAGGAAATCACTTAAAACCCATTGGCTAGCTTGTATGTTCAAGAAACTCATACAGCTTTAGTTTTATAAGCTTTTTATAAAATATTTGGATGAACCTAGATACATAGCATATTTAGCTTTCGGATACATATACATCTATGGTCACAGGTATATATGTTGTCAAATATAGTAACCCAAAGTTATGAACCCTGATTTCGCTAAAATGCAGCTTGCCAGGTAATCAAAGACAGTAAATACAAAAGATTATTTTTATAAAAACCTTTTGTAAATAAAATTTTTAAATAAATGTCACTAAGAGCAGAAAACCTCATTGTTTTAAATATGAAAAACACAGGAGCAGACTGATGTCTTTAAAGACTGCTTTTGTCTAAGACTAGTGACAAGAAAATAAGGCTTTCGATACCCCCCCCCCACTGAGGTAATCAAAGGAGGGCCTCTCCAGGCAGCTAAAAAAAAAAAACCCATATAAAAGATAACACCACCCAGTCACATTGGAACCAAGATGGTGTCACCCAGTAACCATATGTGATCTAAGATGGCACCACCCAGTCACATGGGAACTAAGATGGTGTCATCCAGTAACCGTGTGCGACCCAAGATGGCGCCACCCAGTCATGTGGGAACTAAGATGGCGCCACCCAGTTCCAAACACGTGGAGCTAGGGGAAGCCTCTGGCAGGAAACTTATCACCCTTGTTAGTAATCCTAAAGAATGCAATCTTAAACTGCCCCTGACATATATAAAAACACTTTTTTTTTTTTTACGGTACCAGGGATTGAACCCAGGGGCATTCTACCTCCAAGCTACACCCCCAGTCCTATTTTTTTATTCTTTATTTTGAAACACGGTCTCACTAAGTTGTGGAGGGCCTCACTAAGTAGCTGAGACTGGCTGCGAACCCGGATCCTCTGGTCTCAGCCTCCCAAGTACTGGGATTACAAGCATGCACCACCACGCCCAGCTCATAAAAACACATTTAATAGGCTCAAACATAGTCTCTTGCTGATGTTATGCCAAGATTACTTCATATTTAACTTACTTATACACAATCTAGATTTATTTTTAAAGATAAACCATTTAACCTGATTTACCCATTTTAATAGCCAGTCAATACTTTAAGTCATTATTTTAATAAAATAAAATTTTTTTAAAAAAACAATGAACATTGTAATTTAAACAGACAGTATGGAAAAAATATCTGTTAATCCTTACTTTTATTTTACTAATACATTTAAACCTATTTGTTAAAAACTTAAGTCATGTAAACAATAACAAAAAATATTTAGATCCATTTTTTATATGAGCACTCTTTTATACAAGCTAATTTTGGTACCATATAGCTGTAATTTGCCAGGCATTGAATTTTCTAGTTTTCTCTTATATTCTAAATCTTTTGTCTTTTACTTATTTAATACGTATTCAGGGATAGATATGAATTACCCATGATCTTGTAACTTTTGCGCGCTTTAAGAAAAGATAAAGACAAAAAGAAAAAAACATAATTAAGACAATACAAAACAAACAAACAAAAAAACTATTAGGGTGCTAGTCCCTATGTTTAGCCCCAATCGAAAAGACAAACAAACAAAACACTGGGTGGCCTTGGCTGCTGCTGCCTGGCCCAGCCTGGCCTGGCCACTTGGTCGGTGAACAAACAGACAAAACATAGACGAAAACAAAGCAAAAAACTTAGATGACTTAAAAACGAAACGGAGGCCGGGACGTCTCCCCAGGCCTCTGGAGACTAGGGTTACCGGCTGCATCCAACCCACCCTAATCTCTTCCAGAGTCAACTCACCAGACCAGACGCCTCTGCCAAACATTGTCCAGTGAAGCAGGGACAGGCTCCGGTGCCCGGGGTACTGTCCAAGGCCCAAGTGGGGTCTCTATAAGATCTCGCTGGAGGGCTCCAAATGTTGTACCCCATGTGTAGGACAAAGGGGTCCGAGACCAGACTCAGTTAAGACAAGAAGCATTTATTGCCACGTGGCTACCACTCTCCAGCAAGTCAAAATGGCAGCCTTATTATTATTATTTTTTGCGGTACTGGGGATTGAACCCAGGGGCATTCTACCTCCAAGCTACACCCCCAGCCCTATTTTTTATTCTTTATTTTGAAACAGGGTCTCACTAAGTTGAAGAGAGCCTCATTAAGTAGCTGAGGCTAGCCATGAACCGGGATCCTCCGGTCTCAGCCTCCCAAGTACTGGGATTACAAGCGTGTGCCCCCACACCCGGCTGTGAGTCTTTTTAAATATCCTGAAAAGAAAGAACTACTTTGGGGGCCCTATGTACTCAGAATTACAGTCTCAATGAGCACTCGCTACCCTTAAATGGAGGTGTGCTCAAATACATAATATGGTTCCTAAAATTTGTCTGTAGGCTTTCAAATCTAGAAACTTATTATACCTTTTGGGTAGTTTCATATGACTATTGGTAGTCATAATTTTAAATGATTTTAATGTCCTTTAGGTATTAAATATGTCCTTAGTATCTAATGGAAAAGTCTTCCAGTGGTTTTGTAAAAACAAAAATTAGCTGGTGGGAGGACTGCTAGCCCCATTTGTGTAATGGAGAAATTTTTGAATATTTGTATAAAAGTTTTGTGCCTACCCACGATTGAAGTTTTGGTTGCAATTCCCAGAGGAGAACAATCCTTTTATTATTGGAAAGAACTCAGCTGTTTCCATGTTTCATTTACATTCTTGGTCAAAGGCTCCTGCTTTGTGACAGAAACTCTTTAAGAACTGCCTATTTTTGAAGGACTTGGTCCAGTGTGCTTTTAAAAATATATTTGTTTATATTAATAAAATAAAGGCCAGCTTTGTGCAGTGGCGGTATTATAGCCAATGAGGTTTATCTGCAGTGCGTGATTATTGCTAATTGAAAACTTTCCCTAATATTCTGCTGTGACAACTTGCAATATAGTTGGCATTGGCAAAAAAGATAAAAAATAAAAATAAAATAAAGGCCTTTAATATATGAAATTACACTGGTTAAGTTTTGCTGTTTGTTTTTCCATATATTTGTTGCTCCATTATTATTTTCCCAGCCATTGGTTGAGCCTATTTAATCTTGATTTAGACATCATTGAATATTTGGTGAAAAGATAGAAATATATCGCTATAGAAACCTCTAAAAGATACAAGGAAGGGCTAAGCTGACTTAAAACCTTTGATCAAATGCCAGGCTTGGTGGCACATGCCAGTAATCCCAGTACTTGGTAAACTGAGACAGAAGGATCACAGGTTCAAGACCAGTCTGCATTTTAGCGAACCTCTCAGTAACCCAGTGAGACCCTGTGTCCCCGTTTCAAAAGAAAAGATAAAAAAGACTGGGGGATGTAGCTTGGAGGTAGAATGCCCCTGGGTTCAGTCCTCATTAACACACACATACACACACACACACACACACACACACACACACATACTCCCTTTAATCAAAGCTAAAGAAACGGGTTACAAAGCTAAGAAACGGTGGCAAGGACCACATTTAAAAGATATATATATATTTTTAAGCGGGGCATAGTGTGCACCCCCATAGTCCCACCTACTCAGGAGACTTGAGGTGGGAGGATCGTTGGAGATCAGGAATTCAGGACCAGCCTGGGCAACATAGTGAGACCATGTCTCAAAATGAATGAATGAATAAATGAATGATATTTTAAGATTTGGAAAAATCTTGTAGTGTCTTATAATTTATGCACTCTTATTAATAACATTTAAATTTAGCTTTTTAAAATATCTGCCTCACTATTTCATATAAAGTCTGGGTTTCAGACTGACCTAATTTCTTCCTAAGTTTTTGAAAGTATCAATATTTTGATCAGTTTTAGATGCTTAAAATATGTATTTGCTATGCCGGGCGTGGTGGCGCACGCTTGTAATCCCAGTACTTTGGGAGGTGGAGACCGGAGGATCTGGGTTCGCGGCCAGCCTCAGCTCTCTCTCTCTCTCCCCTTAGTGAGGCCCTCCGCAACTTCGTGAGACCCGGTTTCAAAATAAAGTATAAAAAATAGGGCCAGGGGCGTAGCGCGGAGGTAGAACGCCCCTGCGTTCAATCCCCGGTACCGCAAAAAAAAACCCAAAAAAAAATATGTATTTGCTTTTGTACTAAAAATATGGCAAACTCATGGCAGTTTTAATCTCTTTTTTTATTACAGCTGCCCTTTATTTTTTTTTGTTGATACTTCACTGATAATTTCATAGTGAATATTCTTTGTTTTTTTTACTTCATTTCATTTATTGGTGCATTGTAGTTATACATTTTGATAACTGTCAGGGTTATCAGAAGCATGCATGCACACATTGCTCATTTAGCCCTCCCTCAAATCCCACCCTATTCCCTCCCCCTTCCGTCCTTTCCGTGCTCAGCATAGTGATTGACTCTGATAAGTTTGTGTATATACATCGTGTGCATTATTATATTTCCCTCTTCCCCTCTCCCATCTCCCTCAGTTAGGTCGCCTTCTTTGCTCAACTAAAGTTTGCTCCTTCTTTGTCTGGAGTCCTTTCTAAGTCCCATTCTCCCTAGCTTCCACATATTAGGGAGAACATCCAACTTTTCACTCTTTGTGACTGACTGATCTCACTTAGCATAATGTTTTCCAGTTCCCTCCATTTCCCTGCAAATGATGTAATTTTGTTTCTCTTTATGACTGTGTAAAATTCCATTGTGTACATATCCCATAGTCGTGTAATCCATTCATCTGTTGATGGACACCTTGGCTGGTTCCAAAGTTTGGCAGTTGTGAATTGTGCAGCTGTAAACATAGATATACATGCATTAGTCTGGTAGTTTGGTTTTAGTTCTTTTGGGTAGATGCCTAGAAGTGGTATTGCTGGGTCATACGGTAGGTTCATTCCCATTCTTCTGAGGATCCTCCATACTGTTTTCATGTTTGTTGCCTTTTTTGTTTCCTGCTGATTTCTACTAAACTTTACTGTATTTTCGTATGCTTTTTTTGCTACTGGGGGTTGAACCCAGGGGCATTCTACCTCTGGGCTACCTCCCAGCCCTTATTTTAAATTTGGAAACAGGGTCTCACTAAATTGCTGAGGCTGGCCTCAAACCTTGCTATCCTCCTGTCTGAGCCTTCCAAGTACTGGGATTGCAGGCGTGTGCTACTGTGCCTAGTTTCTGTGCTTTTTATTAGCAGTAAGGTTTTATTTTTTATAGGATAATTTGCACTGTTAACTAAGTGAAATGAATTTGGTCTCATTTTGAGAAACGTCACATATTGAAGTTAAGTCATCTTCCCAGATATTCACATTCATGCACACAGCCCTTTGTAACATTTTGTTGCTAGCTTAGTTCCAAATATCAGCTGCTTCTGGAATATTTGAGTTTTGTTTCTAATTTTTTTGCTACACCATCAGTAGACACCAGACACCTAGTTAAGAATTATGTCAAAATGAAGGCCAGAAGCTGGGCAAGGTGACACACACACATGCTTTTAATCCCAGTTCTTGGGAGGCTAAGACAGGAGGATGTCAGGTTCACAGCCAGCCTCAGCAATTTAGCAAAACCCTCAGCACCTTAGTGAGGCCCTCAGCAACTTAATGAGGCCCTGTTTCAAAATAAAAACTAAAATAGGGCTCGGGGTGTAGCTCAGAGGTAGAACATCCCTGGGTTCAATCCCTAGTACTACTAAAAAAAAAAATGAGGGCCAGATATATTAATCTACACTAATTGTACCCCCATTAAATAATTAACCTTTTCACTTTTACTCTAAACTTACCAGGTTGTGTGTGGAGTCTACTCCTGTTTTCCTCCTTCCATCCTTCCTACCTTCTCCTGTATCTTTTCTGTGCCCTAAAATTCGAATCATCTATTAATCACATATATATCTACATATATGTTCCTTTGATTTTCAGCATCTCCAAAGGAATAAAATTAATCTTGAATTGTTTTAAAAGTGTTAGATTCATGCACCAAGGTAGTAAAGAGACAACTGAAAGCTTTACCTAGAAATGCTAGAATTAAGAGCTATTCTCCATTAGTCTGACATCAAAAAGCATCACCAGCCAGGTGTGGTGCTCCACGCCTGTAATCCCAGTATTTGGGAAGCTGAGACAGGAGGATCACAGGTCGAGGACAATCTCAGCAGCATATTGAGACTCTCAGCAACCAACTGAGACCCTGTTTCAAAACAAACAAAAAAAAGGGACTAGGGTATAGCTTAGAGGTAGAATGCCTCTAGGTTCAAGCCCCAGTACCCCCCCCCAAAAAAAAAGGCATCACCAAACTGGGTATGGTGGCGCACACCTGTAAACCCAGTACTTGGGAAGCTGAAACAGGAGGATCGCAGGCTCAAGGCCAGCCCCAACAACTTAGCAAGACCCTGTTTCAAAATAAAAAATAAAAAACCAGCGTGGTGGCGCACGATTGTGATTCCAGTACTTGGGAGGCTGAGACAGGAGGATTGCAGGTTCTAGGACAGCCTCAGCAAGTAATGAGACTCTCATCAACCTAGGGAGACCCTGTTTCAAAATAAAAATAAAATAGGGTTGGGGGTTGGGGGTGTAGCTCAGAGGTAGAATGCCCCCGGGTTCAATCCCCAGGACCACCAAAAATAAATAAGTAAATAATAAAATAAAAATAAAATAGGGCTTGGGGTGTAGCTTAGAGGTAGAATGCCCCTGGGTTCAATCCCTAGTACCAGAAAAAAAGAAATCACCAAATATGCCTCTGAGTTATAGTAGCAATGTACTTTCTGCACTCTCCCATCTTTTCTCCTTTTGTATAACAGGACTAAGGGAGGAGAGAAATAGATTATATGTTCTGGTGAGCACCAGCATGTTATAGTATTTGGTATATGTTTAGTTTTTTAAAAAACAAAGCACTATAAAACAGATCTTACTAGGTAGGTGTTACGCTAGTTATGTTTTGAGAAACTTTCCTCCTGAGTATTTTTTATCTGTACAGAGGGCTTTTACTTGGTGTTTGTTTCTTATTATGTAGGTCTTAGGCCTCTAAATAGGCACTGTAATTTAGGAAGCATTTGCCTTTAATTTATCCTTCTTCAGTGTGACCAAGTGACTCCTCTTTGGATTTCCACCAAGCTTCCTGTGTCCTAATTTTTCTTGCCAGGCTGTGTTCCCTTCCAGACTTCATCTGTCACAGAGGTTTATATCAGGCTTTCCCTGAAGTTCTTAAAAAGTGTTCAAAGGAATATGCTACCCTATTGCATATGGTTTTTGAAATCATGATGACAGGTTTTCTAGTCTTTTTCCCTTTGTTTTGTTTTCTTTTTCTTTTTTCTTTGAAGAATATCACATCCTTTAAAGTTGTCATTTAATAGGGTGTAACTGGATGAGTCAGTTGTTTTGAGGAGGTTTGTTCTTTACATATGATCTAAAGTATTTTATGGCATGGAATATGAGCATTTCAAGAAGACCTTAAAATTGCCTGAATTTTTTTAAAAACTTGCTATAATTATGTATTTTTAATTTAAGATTAATATACATCATCATTCCAACGTATAAATGCCTAAGAAGTTTATAGTCTAGTAGAGAAAATGATATGCAAATATACCCATGATACCAAGTAAAAAAAATTCATGAAAGTTCTAATTTTAAGAAAACAGAAATACAGCTGTGTGTGGTGGTGCACATTTGTAATCTGAGTGACTCAAGAGGCTGAGGCAGGCCAGGCGTGGTAGCGCATGCTTGTAATCCCAGTACTTGGGAGGCTGAGACAGGAGGATTGCACCAGCCTCAGCTACTTAGTGAGGCCCTCTGCAACTTAGTGAGACCCTGTTTCAAAAATAAAGAATAAAAAAATAGGGTTGGGGTTTAACTCGGAGGTAGAATGCCCCTAGGTTCAATCCCAAGTACTGCAAAAAAAAACAGACGCTGAGGCAGGAGGATCATAAGTTCAAGGCCAGCTTCCACAACTTAGCAGACCCTGTCTCAAAATAAAATATATAAAAAGGGGCTGGGGATATAGCTCAGTCAGCAGTACTGCAAGAGGAGAAAGGAAGGAAAAGAAAGACTGTAAGGCCTTCTTTTGTCTATAGGCTTTTCGCTAGGGGTCTTGTTTCTTTGGTATCTAGCATAATGCCTGGAGTAGCATAGGCCTGAAAATTAAAGTTTATTCTTAAAGTAAGTGTACAGTTGTCTTTTGGGCAAAAATACAGAAATCATCAGCTAATGAGACAGAAATCTAAAAAATCACTTTGGATGTTGTGAATTACCCAAACTAAAATTGCCATATATTTTTGTAATATCCCTCATTTTTTCCTAGCATATAACAGACACCTATTTAAAATTCTGCTTGCCGGGCGTGGTGGCGCACGCTTGCAATCCCAGTACTTGGGAGGCTGAGACAGGAGGGTCCAGGTTCACAGCCAGCCTCAGCTACTTAGTGAGGCCCTCTGCAACTTAGTGAGACCCTGTTTCAAAATAAAGAATAAAAAATAGGGCTGGGGGTGTAGCCCAGAGGTAGAATGCCCCTGGGTTCAATCTCTGGTACCGCCAAAAATAAAATAAAATAAAATTATGCTAAACTTTTTATGACTTTTACCAATAAATCCTAATCATAAAATGTAATTCTGTTATATTCTTACATATCTAGAAAGGAGAGGATTTGATTTTAGCCCTTTTTGTCTTTTTACCTTTTCTTTCCTTTATTCGTTCATTCGTTTTGTTGGAGCTAAGGATCTAACCCATGTCCTCATGCATGCTCTCTACCAGTGAACTATACCCCCAGCTCTCTTTAGGTTTTATATAAACCCTTTCTTTAGATCATTTTAGGTTGGCTTGTCCTAGTTATTTACTTCCATGGTTTGTTCAGTAGGTGTTTATTGAATACAATTATACATCAGACCTGTAGTTCTCAGCCTTTCTTCTGTTCACATTTGAAGAGGTTATAGATCATGTTGCATAGGTTGCAGTAAATGCTACCTTTCTTAGGTACTGACTTGATATTATGCCATGTACCTTTTCACAAACCAGGTTGTACTTACTTTACATCATATAACCCGCTCGCACAAGTTCTATTGGATCAACATCACCGTATGTTATTGTTTATTACACATGGTTTGAAATTAGCAGCACACTAGTGAACAGTTGGTGATGCTTATTGGTTGGGTACTACCAGAGGCTTAACTTATGAAGAGATAGGCTCCAAAGAGAGTATACAATGAAAAAACTAAATAGAGCCGGGCGTGGTGGCGCACGCTTGTAATCCCAGTACTTTGGGAGGCGGAGACCGGAGGATCCGGGTTCGTGGCCAGCCTCAGCTCTCTCTCTCTCTCTCTCTCTACTTAGTGAGGCCCTCCGCAACTTTGTGAGACCCGGTTTCAAAATAAAATATTAAAAAAAAAAATAGGGCCGGAGGTGTAGCGCGGAGGTAGAATGCCCCTGGATTCAATCCCAGGTACCGCAAAAAAAAAAAAAGAAAAAAAAAACTAAATAGGCAGAATTATTCCTGAAATTGTGCTAACTAACACTTAAGGTGCTGTATCTGTTGCCAAGTTAAGTGCCATGTTGGAGTCTAAAGTGCCATCTCTTAATAAGTCCAACCTTGCCAGTTTCTATCTACTATTAGTAGAGAATACTGTTCTCCAGTGAGCACCAGAGGCTCATTGAGGTGACATTTTGTATGAAAAATGCCAGCCAGGCGTGGTGGCGCATGCTTGTAATCCCAGTACTTGGGAGGCTGAGACGGGAGGATCCGTGTTCGCGGCCAGCCTCAGCTACTTAATGAGGCCCTCCACAACTTAGTGAGACCCTGTTTCAAAATAAAGAATTAAAAAAAATAGAACTGGGGTGTAACTCGGAGGTAGAATGCTCCTGGGTTCAATCCCCAGTACTGCAAAAAAAAAAAATTGTATGAAAAATGCCTATTTTTAAACATTAGACCCAGACACTTTGGGCAAAATGTGTGTACATCAAGATGTAACTGGGAATTGAGACCAACAGGACAAAACCAGCAGCAAAACTATTCCTGAGGATTTGCTTATTGAGTGGATTGTAGGTGGAATCACTGGTACCATTTAAATTATATTTCTTTCTATGAATTGGACTGAGTTCACACTAGTTCAGTGAGCACATAATACAGTTCCACTAAGTCGCACTATAAAAATGAGCAGAAGACATTATTTCTCCTTGAGATGCCTATGGTCTAATTAGAGAGTCAAGACATGCATGTGTGGGGAAAAAAATCTTTAAAGAGCTGGGAAGAGCTGGGTGTGGTGATGCACGCCTGTAGGCCCAGTACTTGGGAAGCTGAGACAGGAGGACCACAGGTTTGAGACCAGCCTCCACAACTTAGGGAGGCCCTCAGCAGCTTAGTGAAACCTTGTTTCAAAATAAAATAGGGCTGTGAGTGTGGTTCAGAGATACAACACCCCAGGGTTCCATCCCCGGTACCACAAAAACAACAAAAAAGAACTGCTAGGTTGGGGCAACCTATTCTTCCTCTCTCTCTCTTCTTTCTCTCTCTCTCTCTCTCTCTCTCTTTTTTTTTTTTTTTTTTTTGGTACTGGCGATTGAACCCAGGATGTTCTACCCTCAAACTACACCCCAGTTCTTTTTTTAATTATTATTATTGTTATTTCTTTGTGTGTGTGTGATACTGGGGATTAAACCCAGAGGTATTCTACCTCCAAGCTACACCCCAGCCCTATTTTTTATTCTTTATTTTGAAACAGGGTCTCACTAAGTTGCGGAGGGCCTCACTAAGTAGCTGAGGCTGGCCATGAACCTGCAATCCTCCTGTCTCAGCCTCCCAAGTACTGGGATTACAAGCGTACACCACCAGGCCCGGCTTATTATCTATCTATCTATCTATCTATCTATCTATTTATTTATTTACTTATTTATTTATTTTTATTTATTTTGGTTTTTGGTGGTACTGGGGATTGAACCCAGGGACATTTTACCTCCAAGCTAAACCCCCAGCCCTATTTTTTATCCTTTATTTTGAAACAGCGTCTCACTAAGTTGCGGAAGGCCTCACTAAGTAGCTGAGGCTGGCCGTGAACCCAGATCCTGTGGTCTCAGTCTCCCAAATACCGGGATTATAAGCGTGCGCCACCACGCCTGGCCTATTATTTATTTTTGAAACAAGGTCTTGCTAAATTGCTGAGGATGGCCTCAAACCTGTAATCCTCCTGTCTCAGCCTCCCAAGTACTGGGATTACAGGCGTGTGCCACCATGCCTGTCTCCTATTCTAATTTCAAATGTGCTGTAGTTAAAAATAACATAGTTGAAGGCCTCTTCCACATCTTTGAGCTTTTTTATAGCAGTTCTTTTTTTAATAGACTTAAAGAAATATGAAACTAAGTCTACAGAGCCACTGATCACCATTCCCATTTTGTAAAAAAACGTCCTGGAAAGGATGACCTAAAAGAATAGAGATCTGTATTTCCAGTGGATATAAAAACACATCACAAGCTGGGCGTGGTGGCGCACGGACATTTGTATATGGATAAGTAGGGTAGGAAATATAGCTAGTATATATTGAGACTTATAATATGTGCCAGCACTGTGATATATATATATATAGATATAGATATAGATATATATAGATATATATATAATTTTTTTACATAGTTTTTTCATTCAGTCTTGGCAACCAGCCAAAAGATAATAATGTTCTCATATCACAGATAAGGGAACAATTCCAGCAAGTACATAAATTGGCCAACTCACACAATTAGGAAAATAGATCTCTAGCTGACTGCAAATTCTGTACTCTTCCCATGACAGTTGTGTGGCCCCAGGAGGTACATCATGCATCCCGCCAGCTTTTGCTCTCCCTACCCTCCACACCCTTCATGCATGAAGGTATACTGTTGATAGAATTCATTTTGTGAATTTTAAAATGTGTAGTGGGAGCCGGGCTTGTAATCCCAGTACTTTGGGAGGTGGAGACCGGAGGATCCAGGTTCATGGCCAGCCTCAGCTCTTTCTCTCTCTCTCTCTCTCTCTCTCTCTCTCTCTCTCTCTCTCTCTC